>JASDQU010241642.1:102886-115863 GCA_032191745.1 Picea mariana | reverse complement strand
ATGCTTGGCCTGTTTCTTTCTAGTTTGTGTTAGATGCTACATGAACTTATCATTCAGTGATAGATCTGTTTTCAAGCTAATTTCAATAGAGTAGGAAGTGGTCGTATCTTCATTTTTCCACAGCCATCAACGAGAAGCAAAGGATTGGAGCGCAACTCGGAGCGTGCAGGGACAAACGTCGGTTAAAAGGTACTTCTGTTACTCTTCCTTCTCATGCATTAGGCTTAGATAGATTCGAAAGAATTTCAGTGTCCATGATAAGCACTTTTCTGTCTAGGGTTAAGGTCAAGCCTTAGAGGTCGATATACTTGTCCACAGGCAGATTTTCCTACAACAACAAGTATGACTACTGAGTCAAGTCAGAAAGATATTGGGAGTCGTTCTAATCCCATACCCACTATATTTAATGGTACTCCTTCAACACCTTCAACCACCATGGTTGTAGTGTTGGAGGTTCCCATCATCACTCATGTCTAACCTATAGTTAATAATCAACCTATAGTCACAAACCCTTTTGGGTCTCTTTCTCATTCGTTGGGTTACAAGAATTAGTCCATCACTAAGGCCTCTAGCTCTTTTTCTTATGGTATGCCAAATTTCACATTGCAATTTTCATCCTCCATTCCAGCATCTATTCTAAATACTAGTATTGGACTTGGGGGCATGGCTCCTCCGCATATTCCATTCTCATTTAGCGGTGCTCATATTCCTCAAATGAATCCTATGGTTGGAAGCCTACCTCCTTTTCACCCCAGGTCTAATCCTGTCCTTAATGCTCCTGGATGGAGTGGTCAACCTGGTGGACAAGTTGTTGCTTATGTTTTTTCCTTTACACCTACCTCCTCCACACCATTTCCAACCAACATGTTTGGCATGATGAATCCACCTCTATCCTCCAGATTCACACCTGGAGGAGTTCAAATTCACACCTTGGGAAACCCCCAACTTGGAGCTACTCCGGGTGGGGGAAATATTTACAATCCTCATCATAAAACGCCTACTGGAATGGTGCCCAAACAACACCTTATGAATCAATTCAGAGGGGAGTTTTACAATCCCGAACAGGGCCATGGTCCTTACCAGAACCCTGGATTGGTTGCGATTCCCCAACGACAATCTTTCTTGGGAGATTTGGGCCAAATGTCGCAACCTCATCTCCCTTTTCTGTCCATGCTCAATTTTCTGGACTTGTCTAGATTAATGAATGATCCCATGCATCATGACCTGACATGGTCCCCCATCCCCACCAAGCTTCTTTCAGATATTTCAAAATTCAAGGGCAATACTGGTGAGGATCCTAGTGATCACATCACTACCTTCCATCTTTGGTGCTCTTCCAATTCCCTTAATGATGATTCTATTCGTTTAAGATTGTTTCAATGCACCCTCATGGGGGTCGTTTCCAAATGGTACATAGAGCTACCAGGGGGGTATACATAAATTTTAATCAGATGGTTTTAGTCTTCCTCAACCACTTCCAATTTCCATTTTGTTACGATTCCAACATAGAAATTTTGTTAGCCTTATGCCAGGACAAATCCACCCATATCTCAGATCACATCCAAGAGTGGCATAGACAGAAGAAGTTGATCAAGGCATACATTCCTTCAGAGTTCCTTTTGGAATGGTTCCTTAATAATTTACAGCCTTATATTTCAAAGGATGTTTCTACATTCAGAGTTACATATGAAGAAGAAGTGATTTTTAAATCCTAGCAGTTAGATATTATATACTCTCAGTCTGGGATGTTATACAGAATTATTCTAGATGCACCAAGGTCAATCTACGATCCTAGACAAAATCCCGGGCCTCGTGTTTATAAAAATGTAGGCTCCGCAAATGTCAAATATATAGACTTGGTGACAAGCTAGTTGAAATAGTTTTCTCTAAGCCAGTCTATAGGAGGACAAGATTCATTTGTCTCCTCAACTCCCACTCAGTCAGAGGACCTACACTCTGTGCAATCATCGACTAAACTAAATGGTAACCAACAACTAGGAGGGAATAAAAGGAAAGGATGTGGTAACGATCGTAAGGGTGGGAGGAATAATAATAATAATAAACCCAAGGACAACACTAGTAATGAGAAGTCAAATAATAATGCTGGTGAAGGAAAGAAAGAAAGGAGAAAGGTGAAATTTCCTTGCAATATTTGTATGGATGATTACCTTACCCACTTATGCCCCAAACTTGTGAAAGCTACAAGGATTTTATCTCTACTGCCCATTGTTTTGACTAATCCTTTTCCGCATAATCAACACATGACCTTGATCTCCTTGAATGCCGAAAATGCGACGAGTGGAAGTCAAAACCCACCGGCACAAGATGGTGACCATATATGCATCAATATGGTTAATTCGCAGGTTAACATATCCACTTGGTCTCACGATTACAGTTCTTCATAGATTGTTCTAGGTCTAGAGTCTCCCTCTCCTCCGTAGGCACCTTTACAGATAGAAAAACTAGAGCCTCCACCTCATATTCTAAAAGGAGTACTCAAATGCTCTACGCAAAACCCTAATGCTAAAGCTACCCAAAATTATTCTATTATTGAGGATTTGGGTCAAACCCCTTGTGCAATGTTGGCTCTGGAGGTACTCCAAATGTGTCATTTATAGAGGAATGCCTTGCTATCTATGTTAGGATATCTATACCCCTGTGTCTCTAAGTTTATCAAGTTTGATGTCATGGATGTGAAGCCTCGGTTGCCTTACCATGTGGCTTTCCAAATCCAAGTGGACAACTCAAAGTATACCATCAAACTTATTGTTATTGATGAAGACACTGCAACATGCATGATGTCCCTAAATTGTTGGAAATACATTGGCTATCTAACCCTCTCTCAATCTTCGACCATGTTGACTGCATTTGATGGTCATTATTTCCATCCCCACGGTATTATTCCTACCTTCCTAGTCTAGTTAGGTGGGAATACAGTGGAGGTGGATGTTGAGGTGATTGATGCACCCCTTGACTATAACTTTCTACTAGAACATTGCTGGACATATGCTATGACTGCGATCGTATTATCTGTCTTACATAATTTATGTTTTCCTCATGATGGGAGAATCATGACAATTGATCAATTGTCCTTTGCGTACCCTAGCCCCAATACGTCAGTTGGACCATCGATCCCTATGATCGACAATTCTCATCCGACAACTGAGAATATTGGTGTCGGAGTGTATTCATCCCTTATGGGTACTTTTGATTTAGAGGCACCAATTCATCATATCTATGCCATGTCCAGTAATTTTTCTTCATCAATGAGGTTCGTTCCTTTCTGCACTTTGTATTTTAATGATCCTTGGAATCTACCTTCCTCAAGTGCATCTTGTGAAGGTTAATCACATAATGGAATGGCTATGCCACTGTCGGCGACAGAGATAACATATCAGGTTGTTCTTGACTCTTCTGTCGACCTAGATCATGTCTCCTAGAAGATGGACGAGGAGGATCCTGTTCTTAAGATCATATGGGCCACTCCATCGTCTTTCTCACATGACTACCTCGATGATACTTTACCCTTGGATGAAGAAATCATAGAGGCCATGAATGGTTCTGATAGGCCATGGGATGATATGCACCATTTCTCTTATTTGCTCCCAGAGCTTGCTAGAATCGGTAAAGATGATTTTAGATTTACCTTGAGAGAGATAGTCAATCACATCATAGTTCCACTTTATACACATAGTATTTATGCCGAAGGAGACATGACGAGTATCTCCCCTACTATCACAATCGATATCTCTCATATTCCTAGTAAGGTTGAAAATGTATATATTGGTGCAGATTCTTCGCCAGAATAAATTTTGATCTACACCGAGCTCTTCAAATAATTTTGCGATGTATTCTCTTAGTCATATGAATAGATTCCAGGAATCGACCCTCGAATTGTCTATCATTAGATTAAAACCTACCTGGATGCTAAACCTGTTTGACAACGACTTAGAGATGTTAATCCCAAGAAGGCCCAAGAAGGCCCCTGCTATTAAGGAAGAGGTGGAGAAACTAATTAATGTTAGCTTCATATACCTAGTTCCTTTGACTGAATGGGTATCCAATCCCGTTCCCATGAATAAGAAGTAAGGAACTATCCGTGTATGCATGGATTTTAGAAACCTAAATAAGGATTTTCCTAAAGACAACTTCCCGACACCCTTCATTGATCATATTCTCGATGAGTGTGTGGGAAGAGAGGTTTTTTCTTTCATGGATGGATTTTCAGGATACAACCAAATTCAAATTAAACCCATGGATCAACATAAGACGAAATTTATTTGTCCTTGGGGTACATTCGCATACCGGAAAATGTCTTTTGGCCTTAAAAATGCCAGAGCAACCTTCCAACGAGATATGATATTCACTTTTCATGATCTCAAGCATATAGTCAAAGCTTACATTGATGATCTTGCTTCTCATTCTCTCAAGAGAGTGGATCACTCTACCTACCTTCGTATAGTTTTTGAAAGATGCCTCTATTATCGCATCCATTTCAACCCTCATAATTTCATATTTTGCATTAGGTTGGGTCATCTTCTAGGATTCTTAGTCTCTGAGACTGGTCTCATGGTATATCCTTTAAAGGTTTAGGAAATACTTAGATTTCCTCCCCCGTGCACTATTAATAAGATTCAAGGTTTATAGGGGAAAGCTAACCTTTTTACGTCAGTTTATAGTAAACTATGCCAATATTACTAATGGTTTCATGCATCTCTTGAAGAAGGACACTCCCTTTATATGGGATGATTGAGCCCATGAATCCTTCGATGCTCTGGAAAAATCCATGGTATCGACGCCTCTGTTGAAGCCTCCATACTAGTAGAGATTACTTACTTTATATCACTGCGTTTGAAGGGATGATTGGTATGGTTTTAGCTGAGCAGGATGATGAGATCTGTGAGCATGTCATTTACTATCTTAGTCAAAACTTAGTTGGCCCTAAAATCAATTATTCTCATGTTGAGAAGCTAGCTTTGGTTGTCGTTCACACAATTCAATGATTACAACACTATATATTGCTTTGAAAAACTACCGTGGTCATTGATGTCAATCCATTTCAATACGTCCTTATTAGTTGTATCATAGGGGGGAAATATAATAAATGGATTGTTATCTTGCAAGAGTTTGATCTACCTTCAAACTTTGAAGTTCCCTCAGCATCTTTCGAGAGATGACCAATAGCGTATAAGATATCAAGATAAGAACTACCTTATCATCAGTGACACTTTGTATCGTCGAGGAGTAGATAATATCTTGCGTTGTTTCTTGACTCACAAATAGGTTGAGTCTATCCTTAATGACTGTCACAGTGGGGCTTGTGGTGGTCATCTATCTGGGCTTGCGATAACCCATAAGATATTATGAGTCAATTATTTTTGGTCGTCTATTTTTAAAGATTGTGTCGAAGTGGTCAAGAAGTGTCACCCCTGGTAGGTGTTCACTCAGAAGATTCTCTCGCATCCGACCCCTCTTCACTCGGTCATTACCGTCAGTCCCTTCACCAAGTGGGGGGTGGATTTGGTGGATTGCAACCCAACTTTAGCTTGGGGGCATCAACATGTTATCATGGTCGTAGACTACTTTACCAAGTGGGTTGAGGCCATTCCTACAATTAAATCTGATGGTAATACTGCTGCATTTTTGTGTTCAATCAAATTATAGCCAGGTTCATAATCCCGAGTGAGTTGCCACTGATCATGGTAGTCACTTTCAGAATGAAATGATGAAAGAATTAGCATCGAAACTAGGGTTTAAACATGTTCATTCTTCCCCTTACTACCCCCAGTAAAATGGACAAGTGGAGGCCATGAACAAGTCTCTCAAGACCATTTTGTAGAAAATTTTCAGCCAAAGAAAATCTGATTGGCATATCATGCTTTACCCTATACTTTGGGCATACTGAACCTCGGTTAAAACTTCCACCGATTTTTCTCCTTTCCAGTTAGTACATGGTGTGCAGTTGATCCTACCTATTGAATGTGAAATCCCTTCTCTTAGATTGGCAGTTAAGATCCTACCTGACACTTTTGATCTCAAATAATGCCTCGTACACCTAGAGAGCTTAGATGAGCAGTGTTGAGATGCCTCTACGACTATCCTCAAAAGTATGTTGAGGGTGACTTGGTCATCTTGTACGACTAAGAAAAAGAACCACTTGGGGTAGAAAAGTTCAACCCCATGTGGCACGATCCTTATAGCATGCGATGTGTCTTAGAAAAAGGATCCTACGAATTAGAAGATTAGGAAGAGAATATGTTGGCTGAGCCCAGGAATGGGCTCTACTTGAAAATATATTGCGCTTGATCCCCAAGCTTGGGAGTAACTCTTTGTATACTAATGTATTTGAGTGTATATATCTTCTCCCCTTTTCGTCATCGATTTTCTTATTGATTTTTCCCTTGGTTGGAAGATATCAATGAAGTCTTCGGTCTACTTAGGATTCGCAGACGGGGCCATTCGTCATACACAGAACTTGGCTTCCACCGCTTGGGTTGTCTACTCACCTGAGGGTCAACTAGTCTCTTCTTGTGGCGTTTTCCTAGGGCCATCAATGAATAATGTGGTGGAATATAGTGACATTGTAGAGATTTTGTGCGATGCCATTTCACATGGTATTCATTCTTTAGAAGTTCTCTTGGACTCCTAGTTAGTATTATGTCATTTGAATGACAGTTACCATGTGTGAGACCCTACTCTACTCTGACGATTCCTATGGGTACGACTTTTGGAATGACATTTTCATTTTGTTACTTATCATCACATACCTAGAAGTTCTAATTATGTATCCGATGCATACACTAATTATGTTTTAGATTGGAAGTTGTCACATAACTAAAGAAAATAAAACACATTCACCAATGTACACATTGTAATATAAGTAAATACAAAGACCAGTGTTTTTTATATTTCATCTCTCCAAAAATATGGTGCTATAGTACAAAGTTGGGGCTCACACCCTCAAAATACATAAACGACCGATCAATACAATAAACATGACATCTACACTTGTGGTGTCGAATGTGTGTCATGATAGCATAGTACGAAGTTTGCAAGACATCGAAAGAGTCACACCCAAGCACAGGGAACACCTACCACCTGTCGTTGCATTACCTCCGACAGATCCTCTACCTGAACCATCATAATTCTTTGCATCAAATGAGACAGGTTTCCCTGCACGTTTTGAAGCACTCTCTTAGTGTCTCCTCCCACTGGCTCATCCCCTTGGTGCCTCTGTCAGTGTAATGGGAGTCCATATGGCCATCGCAGACATAGGTATGAATTAGTACTTGAAATCATCCAAAAATATTTTTGTTTTCTTCTACAAAAATACAAAAAAACGAAATATTCAAAAAACAAATTCATACCTATGTCTCTGTAGGTGGAACCTAGTTGTAATGGCATGTCTGGATCTTCTCTGAAGTCGATCCCTCCATATGGTTAGTCGTCCATAGCTATCACCTGTTGACGCCACCAGAAGAAAAACTCATCGTTGTAGGGTGTTGGTACCCTACCAACTCCCAACTGCCTCATCACTTTGGTCCATCGTGCCATGGTTGGATCACAAAGTCCATGCAAAACAATCTCAACTCTAGGGCCCAAGCGTGGAACTTGATCGAAGAAAAAACTACATAGGATAGATGCAAACCCAAAGTTCCTCTTTCTACCTTATTTGCAGTCTGTTAGTTGGCTCTTCATGCTGGCCACTAGTGAGGTGCACCAGTCGTAAACCGTGGGTCGCAATAACTCTACTGAGTAGAAAATAAGTGGCCTTGATGCTTGATGCAATGCGGCCAACCCTATGATCCGTGTCAACACTAGGACAATGATATTGAGACTTAGGTTGTTGATCGCTCTGATTGGGAGTTGGATCACTACCTTCGTGGTCCCTACAATGAAATGGGTGGCTATGTAGTCCTATATATTCATGCTACTCCCAACTCCCTGGGCTTTGAGGTTCACCACCTCACCCCAACGTGACAATCATGTCAGAAAGTATATGTCCTTGACTTCAATCCTCAATGGTTTCCCATCGAGGTTGAAGTCTTTTGTATCTAGATCCCAATAGTTCACCAGCATCTGGAGCAGTCTCACTTGAGCCCTCAGGCCTTTGAGAGCCCAAAATTTATATAGCCAACATCTTCTTAATTCCATTTGGGCCCCTGGATCTCTTTCCATTGCAACATCATCCTCCTCATGCTCTCTTTCTCTCCACTCTAGCACCATCCTGCAAGTTTAAAATCATTTTTTGAGTAAGTACCATTATATAAAAATTCAACTCATGAACTTGTACGAGATACATCTCACACAGTCGTGTAAATGGATGCATATACACAGTCTGTTTTGATAACATACGTGTATAGGGCTGTGTATACGTGACCCGATGATCTACAACCCATTCATACCCTAGTTTCTAATTTACACCTTAAAATACTCAAGAATTGAAGCCTAAATGAAAATTTTAAACCAATATAAATGAAGAGAAGGGAAAGAAGACTTACTTGGTCGAAATGGTTGTCAATTCCGTCACTCATAGCTCCTGCAATCCGTAGTTGAAAATTAGAGGAAATTTGGTCCAAAATGCAATATTTGGGTAAAAAATACAAATGATATGGTAAATTCGTTATTTTTTACTATTTATAGAAAACAATTTACCCACTTTACATAGTTTTTGCTAATATTTGGGCCTAGTGGACTAATAATGCAGTGGATGGAGTTGGTTTTGGTGGTTTTATCTAGGGATTCTTGCGGTTTCTAGTGTCATGTCACCCATTCGTAACTTTGGCAGGTATTTGCATTGACCAACATATAAGATAGGCCATCACTCTGTTTTTCCCACTTGCATTATCCTATAACTATAATTCATATGCCTTAGGTACGACCCCATTTATTAGTGACACAGATCCTTTTTTCTACAACTAGAAGTGTCATTAGTGAATGGTAGAGACTTACCAAACATGGGTGCCCTAGTTAGAACCCCCATTTCATTTGGTGCCCATGCAAAGATTTTGTCTGCGGGACTGGGAGTCACTTATATCTAATATATGACTTTGTGTTCAAACCTCATTTATTGCTCATAATCATGCTAACCTATACCCATGGGACTCCCAACGAGTCTGCTTTAAGCTCTTTTCCGTCTCTCTCAAAAAGAGAAAAGATTGTCGAGTGAACTTATCTCTTTCACACTCGTAAATTGGATTTGAAAGGATGTCTATTTGGTGTAAGTTTAACCCTTTTTCAAACCAACTGGACTAAATTTATGAAAAAGGGACATTCTTTGGTGTTTAGTTGTAATTGCATCTCATTCTCTTGCTTGCAGTATTGATCCTATTTCCGATTTTCTCTTTCACATAATAATCCTACCACTTTAGTAGTTTGCATCATTAGCCAAGCATAGCCTTGTTTATATCCTTTGCATCTTGACACCCTATACCCCAAGAGGAAACATTCCACCAAGTGTCCATATCCCACATGCACCTACTTTCATTGAGAATAGGTATGTTCCAATGTTGGAACTAGTTTCTTTCTCATGATACTCATTTCCTCCTCTGTATCATAGAATTCGTTTAACTATGAAAAAACAAAAAAAGATGGGCGGGAAAAGAGTATTATCCTATGTTGGCAGCATTCATGTCACCTTTTAATAGAGAACAAACTTTTGAGTCCACTTGCCATCAAAATTTTGGGTTTAGCATGACCTTAGGAGGTTGATCTCATTACTTAAAGTTTACTCCCTTGACTAGTTACTCTTCCAGTCCCTATGGAGAATTTGATTGGTGCCTCCTACATCAGAAAGTTTCAACATTGAGTCTATGTTTCCAGAGTCAACCATATGTCTCATGCTCTTATTCAAACGATGCCTATCAACCTGTGTCAACCATTTCTCAGAACTCTTGACTTTGCATGCCGACCATACCCTCAGTGTGTCTCAGAGTTACATGAAGTTGTAGTCCTACCGTGCACCCTGGTCCTACTTTCCTTATGGTTATGTAACCTTGAACCCAGTAGTTGACATCTCCTCATTGGTCATTGACTGGGGGGTTTCCCTTGTGTTTGACGATAAGAAATCTATTCACATAGTGGTATTCATGCAGTTTCATGGATTCTATTAGCCTTATTGGTGGTTTCCTCACCTTTGTCGGCAGCTTTTCATATTGGTTTTTATTCAAAGGATATTTTTTCATGCACTGCTTGCATCTAGTGCATGTGAAGGACACACAGGGTTGTTGGTTCTTGAACATGTTCTTCTTTCGATTTCCTCCAAATTATCAAGCTCCTACTTTGTACCTCATGTTGAATGATGAGAGATGCCTTAATTCTCTCCTTTCAGCGAGTCTCCTTCCATCAACTTCAGCCCATCTATTCTAGAAATGAGACCTAGAGTCCTATGAATACCTAGAGGCTTGCAGTCATCACTGGTAGGTTCTATCACCATCGACAATTGGGAATAAATCAATGTCTTATGATCGATGGATTATTCAA
Source organism: Picea mariana (assembly GCA_032191745.1). Taxonomy (NCBI): domain Eukaryota; kingdom Viridiplantae; phylum Streptophyta; class Pinopsida; order Pinales; family Pinaceae; genus Picea; species Picea mariana. The sequence continues at coordinate 105,381 of JASDQU010241642.1, read as the reverse complement.
GTCTTCGACCTCAACACGTTTATTCACACTTGTAAGAATGTACTCGATGCCTTGATACGTAATTTCATTATTGGTAGGATGTACATATATGACTTCAATGATCATGGGAGATTAGATTGTACTCCATTGTATACAGACATCTTCATATTTCTTTTGAGACTGGTTTTCACTAGGCCTTGTTTGTTACTATGACATCCTATGGCATGTATATACTTTTGTATTTCCTATTCATGTCCATGAACAATTGTTTGGTATATTTCCACATGGATCTGTAGTGTAATTCAAATTGGCATCCATGTGTGCAAAGTCATTATGGAATGTAATATTCTTATGAGAAACTAGTTTGTCCAGCTAGGTATTCATTACTCTACTTTTGGGAATTATAATATATTTCAGCCATTGCAGATACTCCTATGATCTCACACATTAGGGGGCATCTGTTATAGCAAGATTTTTCTCACCCTGTGAAAATTGCTCAGAAGGCCTTTTTCATTTCCCTATGTAGACTTGAAGTCCCTTTTTGCAATTCCCAAAGATAAAAATTATATTTGTCCACATATATGCACCTTAACAACTATACAACACATGTATATGCAGGTTGGACCATTACATCTAGTGTACATCAAGTTTTGTTCTCAAAATTAAAAAATAGTGTTGGGTTTCCATGTCACGTCATGAGATCCATGATCCTTGACCTTCCATATACTAGAAAAATTCCGAATCAACCCTTCAATTCCACTTGAACGCTATAAATGGGCTTTATCCATGCTGTGAAAAAGAGGAGAATAATTCAACTTTGAGAGCAAAGTTACTCTAGAGAAATTATTCACTTCATATTGAGTCTGCATCCCTTTGTACTTTTATGTTTGAACACATTGTTCAACCCCCAAGATATTCCCTATTTGATGGATAATCTCATTGTCTCTCTTATATGAGCTTGCCTTTGGTGGAGGATTGAAGTGGTGGAGGCCCAACTGGAAGGGACTTAGTTTCTTAATTTCGAACATGCCGACATGGAAGTTTTCCATTCATACACTTTTGTTGATTACTTTTTAATAGAAATACTCTTTTCTCATCCAATTAATGTCTTGAAAATATTTTAATTGTTATTCCATGGGAGTATCTATTATGAATATTGTCGATGGATTATGTTATTGTATGTGCTAACTTTATATATTATCACCATATGCTTGTGTATCTTGGTTGTTGATGATAAGTTTCAGGTGTATTTATTTGGGTCAAGTTCTCAACGATGGACTTCATCGAACGTCTAGATGAGGTAGGCTCTTTATCTTGTCTTGTTAGGATATTTGTTTATATACCATACTTGATATTAGAGTTGAATTATGTAGTCATTTTCGTCTGTTGTGATTTACCCCATGCCATAGAGTGTTTTTCCTTGTAACATGGAGTGCACTCGTTGAGAAAACACCATCAAGAATGCATGCATCGAGAACAGATCCACTAGATTCCTTGGGCACAACTAGACAAAATTGAATAGTTTGGGTTTCATCATACAAACTTAGATAAGTTGAAACACATTAGACATTTTGGCTCACTTAGGTGCACTTGGGTGAGATCGAATGGACTGGTTGTGTATATGGGACAACCTAGGTATATCTGGAATGGCCTAGGTATACCCTAATCAATTTGTTACAATTCAAAGAATTGTTCAGTTGATAAGTCACCAAAGGAGAGGAACTTGACTCTATCTCACTTGAGTCCACCTTTAAACAAAGGGGGATTGCAAGGAAACACAAGACCAATATAAAAGGAGGATGCCTCAAAGTGTTAAGGAAATAAGAAATATGTTCTAAGTCATTCACAGGGGGTGCAATGAGTTTTTCAATCATGCCAAGTTGAGGGTTGGGCACAATTGATCTGTAAATGAGAGGCTTATAGTCTCACCATTTCAAAAACACATAAATCTCTATAAAAATAGACACAACCTTAGCTCTTTAGATGATGGGAAAAGACTCGACAAACAAATCCACAATTTGAGTCAGCTCAAATAAAAATGAAGTCAACTACCTGGAAGTCAAGTCATAAAAATGAGTGGGAAAGATGAGTTGAAAGAGAGGCAAGTCTATGATTTATGGGAAAAGGAAAATACCCAACAAAGTCAAGAATGTTCCCAACGACTCCAAAAATGAAATTAGAAACTTCTAAATAAATAGCAATGGCTCAAAACAGAGGGTCATCGATTTCCTCTTTCATAATAAATGTACAAGTATGATTAAAGAGATATTATTTTGTTTTATTGACCCATGAGCACCATATTAATGTAAAATGATCCCAAACCAAATGGCATGAAGTCTTGTTGCTAAACCATACACAAACAATCATTAACTTATAGTGCACATCATTTAGCATTCATAAAAAAATATAAACCACAACAATCATCACACATAAACTCGAAACTTACCCTGGAAACCCAAACGAGGAAACCAACATTCTTTTGGCTTCATCAAGGCTCTTTATTATTCAACAATGAG
>JASDQU010241642.1:75295-87005 GCA_032191745.1 Picea mariana | reverse complement strand
AGAAATAAAATACTATTGAAAATCAAGCTGAGTCCACATGCCTAACCACCAGTCAATCTCAAATCAACGCAAAATGCAGAAGCAACACCGAGCCTTTTTCCATATGACTCATTGGTCATAGTCAAGGGTATTGGCGCATGTATACAGTGTGAAGGTTACAAATTGCGGCCTGCATTTAGTAGAAAGTATACACGCAGGGTCTTGTTTCCTGATGATAGACGTTCTCGCCATTTGGAACATGTCCATTGTTATCTAGATGCTCCTAGCTGTCCTTGTAGTGGAGTTTCTGGATCGAAACGCCCATACTCTGCTCTGGATGACATTCCAAGATATGTCGATCCAGCTTTGAGACACTCGAGGGCACGTCTAGACTGTGATGTTAGTGCTGGCACTTGCCTTGATGGAATATCTGCATATGGTCGGCTTGATCGGGCCTCACAACCAGGTTACAGTAGTCATGGAAGTAAGAAAACATTTTGCATAGGAAAAATAATGATTTTGACAGATGAAGCTGTGGAACGTGGTGAGTTGAACTCTCCTTGATGTGAGAGTAATCTATCAGAAGCTAGATTTGAAAGAGAGCTTGCATCTCCTTGCATTGCTATGGTCAATTCAGTATGGAAAACTATTCTAGATGTTTTGTCCTTGATTTTTTCCAGGACATGGTGTTTTAGGCAATAAAGGCATTGAAGTTCCAAGACACTTTCATGGATCTCTATAGAGTAATGATTTCGCTGGAGAAAAATTTAGGAGATCCCTGTTAAAATTTCAAACTCTGCATTTGTTAGTTCTATTATGGCTTAGTTGGAAACTAATTCACCTGTTCCCCAGAGTAATTATGACAGGCTGGTTTTTGTCCACAAACCTTTTTATGGAAAAGAATCTCGAGTTTTTGGATGATCTTTCTATGGAACAGAGGCTACACACTCTGAATTGTCTAGTGGTATCCAGAAAGTTGGTAATCTTCATTTCCACTGAATAGTGGAAAGTTTGCCTTTTTCAGATGACAGTGAACGAGGAAAGCTTCTGAAAATTTTGCAGATCCATGAAGGATGCATCTCTAGCTAGATTTTTCGAGGGTATAGACAACAGCCTATCTGCTTCATCCAATGTTTTGTCCTTCCAGCAGGATGAAACCATTGTCCTAACATTCAAAGAGACATGATTTTATTCATGCCCTTCTTGCAAGTTGTCATGCTCCTGTTGCAGAAATACTAAAAGCAATTCTGGTGGAAAGCTTAGACTCACTTTCTCAGAGGTGTATAAGTTTGAAGGAAGAAGGAAGATGAAGGATGTTTGGAGAATACTGGTCTTCTCTTTCAAAGAAAGAAACAGAGCATAGAAGCCCAATTAAATGGTCATCAACAATATCCTAGAGATTATTTGAGCAAATGGTAAGGTGTTGAAAGAAATTCAAGGAGACCAAAACAGTTTACACAATAGTTGTCAGCTCAAGCTTGCTTGTTGCAGTATGATGCGCTGAAAACTCCTGTAGGTGGCAGATTTGGTTAATTTTGACTTTCCTTCAAAATTTTCAGTGATGATTCATGCTCCAGGTGGTGAAGATGGTTCGAGAAGGCCTTTATATTTTCCCAAATGCCTCGTATGGTTTTTGAAGATTAGTTTCTTAGTCCATTAAAATAGGATCTTTTAGCTTATCCTTTTGCTATACATTAGTTAAGATTTGCAAGGTGGATTTTAGATCCATCCTTTTAGGATCTATAACAACATGTTTTTCCTATATATATATATATATATATATATATATTGGAGAAATGTAATAAGGGGAGGACTGGTAGGGGTAAGGCCTGGTGAGGAGAAGGCTGATAAGATATTGATGAAACAAAATCTATCGGAGTTATTAGAAGCCTGAGGGCATTGTATTTAGGAATCACTTCTGACATTGGAGATATATGACATTTGTTTATTCAGATTGTGAATTTCCTGTCTAAACATTGTTTTTCCCTTTTTCTTTGTTTTACATTCTGTCTTTCTTCCTACTTGAATAAATTACAGACATTGAGAATCGATGGCAGCTTATGGATGATAGATTCCCGAGCGGTAAAGATTTTGCTGTGACTATCTATCATCCATGTGTTTTGTTTCAAGTATCGTTGCATCTTTTTGACTAAGAGAATCTTGGTTTGACGAGGTGTTCTACTTTTTGTCTATTTCCTATTCTTCTATCCATTTACATATAAAAACATCTTATCTGATATACAATTTGATTGCCTCTGATCAATAGGGTGTTTACTTGACTCCATGCCCAATGGTGTTCTACTGATCAACATTTAGCCTGTTTCTCTTTTTCTTTCTCTCCCGTCTACCCGATCCATCTTATTTCAAAACCCAAACACATTCTTATTTATAAAATTATTGCAATAACTGAAGGAGTGCTAGGCTTGTCCCTATAGCAGTCTAGGGGAGACTTCTAGCACTAACACCTTAGAAAGACTTTCCAAGTTTCCTTTCCTCGGATAGCTTGAACCATGCATTATACATAGAATTCTTGGGCTTGAACCTTAATTCTAATAATGCCTAGGTCCCTAATATTTCTTAGGGTATAAGAAATCTTCCAATTAACTTGGTGGAACCCTTTTTCTTTTCCAATTTTGGCCCAGAATTGTTTATGAGAGCCTTTTCTAAGAATGGATACATTTTTTTATAGGGGACTCAGTATTAGGAGTAGTATATATATGTCACTATTAGGTTTTTTGTTAAAATATGGAATTTGGCTGCAAGAGCTAGAGGATTAGTGATCCATTTATCTATCTTCTTATTTGTCAATTAGACAACCACTTCCCAAAGGTATCTAGGAGAAAACTAGATGACAAATGACATTCCTAGAATTTTGAAGATTTCACCTAGCTAAATCCATGACAAGTTTTGGGATGCCAACTAGGTCACATAGGTCATTATTTTTGTTTGTCACTTTGAACACTATCCCATTGTATGTTCGAGAGATTTGTAGATACTCCATGGTCTGAGACTAAGAAATCTAGTCCTTGGAAATTGTAAGTAAAGAGTCATTAGAAAAATGGGAATTGACTAGTTGCCTCACATTTGTCTTGGGAATAATTCTTTGAATTACTCCAGCATTTACCTTAGTGATGAGTAGGTATTCAAGGACTTCATCCACCAACACATATAGGGTTGGGACTAAGGGGCACCCTTTCCTAATAGATCTAAAAGGACCAACCTCCTTGGAAGAGAAACTATTAATAGAAATACATGCTGACATCTACAAATAGGTTTCTAATACTATTGATAAAGGATAGGATGAATTCTAAATCCTAGAGCATGTCTTAACTTGGTCATGGGATTTCTCAAAATCAATTTTATAAACAAAGATTTTTATGACCTAGACCACTCCATGCACTCCTAAAGTGCGATAACCTTTTCTAGAATGTATCTTCCCCAAATGAATCTAGTTTTTTAGGGAGAACAACCTTGAGTAGAATATAATTAATACACATGCCCAGGGATTTAATTATAATTTTATATAACATATTGAGTAGGATGACGGGCCTTTAATTGGTAATAATCTTGGGTTCCCGTGCCTTAGGAATAAACTTGACAATCCCTTGATTCATTCCCTCACTGATAAGTTGCTTATGAAGGGCTTCATGATAGAATTGTAAAAAATCTAAACCAAAAAACTCCTAGGTGTCCTTGTAAAATACACAGGGAAACCCATTAAGGCCAAGCATGTTTTCGTGGAATATCACTTGTAGGTATGTGTTGACGGGCAAATTTGACATGCCGTCAACTGGAAGAATAGATCTGGTCTAGGGTTTTCTAAATAACCCAAGTCGTTTGGTGTAACTTATTCTAATGGGTTTAATGGCTCTGTTAGCCAACTAGGGTCCTAAAGATAGAAAAATGAAATAAAATAACTAAAGAAAATATTCTAACAATCGACACAATAATTACAAATATTTATCTAAGAATGTGAATATACAAATGATTATGAACAGTTTATATACAGTTTACAAGGTTTGCATGAAATCTTGCGAAAATGATTGTTTGATCAATTTTATAAATCTAATATGAACAACACTTCTTTTTGAATTTTTTTTAAAGATATTAAATGAATAAATACTAAATGGATACGATTGAAATAGTGACACAAAAACAGTCAAAGCTAATTAATGTAATCATCATTTCATTCAGAAACAACTTAACTAAATAACACACAGAATAACCTGTAGTTGATCAACGAAACTGGTATTATCTTTCTGTGTTGTATGATCTCCTGCCTATACTGTTGCTAAGGGGAACCTATAACAGAAAAATACTAGCACTTCCAGAATACATTCAAATAAGTATTTGATATTGGAATAAATTAATAACAATAGGAAGACAACTAATTAAAAATCATGTGATCTTAAGATAATCAATATTTAGGAATGAAAGAAAAATCAGTTCTGAGTATTGATATTATCCATCATTTAACATTAGAAATAAATTCCACAATAATCAAATGATCGATTGATCACACATAAAAAAATGGAATAAGAAATTATGGACAACATATAACATTTAACAATATGAAAACACCATATGATGACAAGCTAAAGATAAAATCAACCATAATAACATTCTCATAATACAACAGTAATGAAAGAACAAAATGGAATAAGCATCACATAGGTCTAAATCCAAATATGAATTGTTTTCCCATATTCTTTCTCAAAATCACATGCCCATATTGTAGTCCTGGAAGAATGTCTTAAGATAATAGACTCTTAAAGATTGAAAAAATTAATACATAAATGATAACAATTAACCATGTATTGATAAAATAGACTAAAACTAATTTAAATCAATTCATAATCAATTATTCAAATAACATGAAGATATTATAATGAAAATAAAACAATTTTACTCACAGGACAAAAGCCATTAAGCAACCTGGAATTTCATATTCTTCTTTGAAAATACTCGTCCATTCTCCCAAAGATTCCAACCATCCGTTACTCCATTTCAAAAGAAGAAAAGTTTACAATATAAATAATATACAAAATAAAAAGGATAAAAAACCTCCTCTCTAATTCTGGGATCTCCGGCTCTAAACTTTCTCATATATTTATACAATGAGTGAACAGTCTGGGCGTCACTAATGATTTTCGCCACCTGAAATTTTCCTCGTAAAGAGACATCAATATCTCTCAAATAATGCATTTTTTTGGAAAAGTTAATAAGAAGAAGGTAAATGGGTCCATTTGGGTTCTGGGTTTTCAACCGTGTCTTCCAATTCCTCACGGTTTAGTTGCAAACAGTCCTGCAAAATCGCATGTCTGATCTTGACACCTTTCCAAACTTTATCTGTTGTTGCTCATAAAATTATTTGTAGCAATCCAATATTATTTTGGATCAATCATCTTGAACGTATTTGGATAATAAAATCAATCCATGATCAGATCTGTATCACATATTTGATTATAGAAACATGTGAAACAAAAAGAAACATAAATTAATAACCTAAAAATTGTGAATAAAACAAAATCTAGAACAATTAAATAAAAAATGAATTTAAACTAACTATAAGTTCTAAACAAACATTGTTTATAATTTCCTTTCAAATATAATATTAAAATTCTAGAAGCTTCAAGTTAATGGAGAAGAGAAAAATATTAATTTTGGTCTTTACAAAATCAAACAAATGATAGATAATTATTTTTTATTTATTATTACTATTTTGAAATGAGATGCAAACTGAAAAATGAATTTAATTAATTAATATCACCAAATGATTTTATGAAAATGAGAAACCAACCAAGATATTATTTGATGAAGTATTGAACACATTATTCAAAATAGTCAAACTTGCTAATGAGCAAAAGAAAGAACGCATAATCATAATTTAAATGAAAGTAAATAGTTGATAAAAATCAACGTTTTTGTTTAAATTGAGATTTTTATGCTCGTTTCTAAATTTTGATATATACTCTTGTAATGAATGTCTCATACTATAGTGAATGTCTTAAGTTTGTCTCAAAGCAAGCCAAAGTATGGAACTATTTGAAAATGTTGATTCTGTAGCTCATCATAATTATCAAGATTCGAATGGGGGCCCTTTAAATTTTGTAAACATTTAGGGGGAGTTGTTGGGGCCCAACAAATGGAGACTTACTGGATGAAGCAGTTATCTCTGATCTAGTAAGATTTCATCTCTGGAAAAAAAGAATAAGACTTATAAAAGGATTTAAGCTCCCTGAAAAAAATTCACTCTGAGACCATATAGTATTAGGATAAACTTAATGTTATAACTAGACAATAGAATTTTATTTGTAGGGGATTATAACTTGAAATAATGTATTAATCAAAGAGTCACGATGTTTATAAAAGAACTTCAATACCGTTGACAGAGCCACTGCTTCCAGCAGGTGTCCATAGCCTCGACATGGATGTCATTTAACCCACTCAAGTACTTTAATCCAATCCAATAGTTGTCTATCCACATGATGTATACTTCCATAAAAATTAACTTAAAAGAATATACCTACTACCTCTCAACCCGACATTGCTTTGCTACCAGTAGGCCTATTCAGTACCCCAATGAAGTTGTCTTGGTATCATGTGTGCATTTACCCACTGCCAGCGAGCCTATTCAGTACCCCAATGGGTTTACACACACTTCCCACACTTAAGTGCTTCCAACCCTCTTATGCCACTTTTAAATAATAATACAATTATAGATTTCTTGATGATAAAAAGAGTGGGGTGATACTGGAGGTTAATTGCAATACAAGTGAATAGTCGATCATGTTATTTATTTTCTTTCAAAACTGTAAGTTTTATCATGGTTTAGAGATTTTAGATTTCCTTCAAGAAATCATCTAGAGAATGGAGAAGCACTTAAAAGTGATTCCTTAAGAATATGGATGGCGTAAAAGGTTTAAAGATCATTGTAATTCTCAAAGATTTAAACCACATCTCTGGTGTAATAATCTGGCAAAGACAATTTGAGGACACAATGAAAGTGACAATTGACTTAAAAATCAGTTGTCTGAGCTATATCTTAATATCAGGACCTCTTTGAACTATTTCAATTTTCTTGAAAAACACAAGTCTTAAAATAAATGCTTCCTTCAACAATCACTCTTTGATCAGAAATATATTGGTTCAAAAAGACAGATAAGAAAAAAAACTCATTCAAAGCATTCTAAGAAAACAAAAAACACACAGCAAACCAAATCAAATTTTATTAATGGAATTCAAAATCGGAAGTACACAAAATCAAAACAACAAAAGAAAACTTTTCAAGAAATGATTTTGGCCAAAGATAAACTTGATCTTTTGGATCCACTAGCATCTCACTGTAAAATAAAGGAATAACTAAATCATATAAAATATCATGTGTGAGCAATTGCTTTTCTTAAGATAGTGATACATGAGATGTTACTTAGACCAAGCATTATTATTAAAAATAAAAGAGACTAAAAAAAAATACAAAAATCCTTATTAAGATGAGTACAGTCTTACTCATGGCACCTTGGGTGAGGGTTGAATTGATAGTTCAAATTTACTTATCTCTTTACTTTCCATTTAAATTTTTCATGATGATACTGCATTTTTGAAAAGAAATATTCAATGAAAAAGAGAGAGAAAAAGATTTAAAGTGGACTTCCCTGACAACATTCATATTATGGTTCTCTTGGTGTACCCACTTTTGTTCATAACTGAATTATTACACAAATAAATATTAAGAAAGAAAACTAAAGGAAACCTACTCCTAAACCTACTCTAAACTACTAAATAAATCAAAATGCTAAGTAAAATCGCATTTCCAATGCAACCACAAGAGCATCTTCAATCCTGCAAGGCATAGAAAGTTGAAAATCAGAATAAAAGAATGTAGTATTTGCAGATACAAAAGAAATATATCATGCTTACCTCTATATATTCTTTTAAAAATAAAATAATCACGACCTTACCATTTTTTTGAAACTTCTTGATGTATGAATCCTCCAACCATTCTGCAATCTGGTCATTATATGAGTCATAATGGCATGTAAGAGTGTAAGTAAGTTTGGAAAACTTGTCAATATTATGGGGACCTGACATAACCATCAACCAAGGCCGAAGTTCCCCATTCTCTTGACAATTCTCTAAGTGTTCATCAATTTCTTCACATGGAGAATGTAAAAAAATCATGTAATGCTTACTTCCTAGATATTTAGGTAGAAACAAAGCAAGCACAACTTTATCTTTATTATGAAGATTTTTTAGATACGAATCTTCAAGCCATTCTAAGATCTTGTCATAAAAATTAGGATGCAAACTATGACTTTGATGAAATGGATATATTAATGGGGAACAAATCATAAGAGGATTCATGACATCAATTAGATTATTGGTTTGAACGCTTCCTTTGATGATATTGATCGTTTCAAAATGTGAAGCATAAACATTAAAATTTGAACTAATCAAAAAACGAATAGAATATTTGATTTTCAAAAGAATAAGTGCATTGTCATTTTCAACAATAAATCGTGTAAAATCATCTTGAAAAATGTCATTTTTCCATTCGAGTGACGAAAGTGAAAGAGCATCAAATCCAACTTCATAAATGTTATGTTTGGAATTATTTTCACCAAATTTTGGCATATCGAAAAGATTTGATTGTGATGGCAAAGAGTAAGATACTGTGGGTAAAGTATCAAGTCCCCTAGAATCTAAGAAGAGATCGAGATATAAAGAGTAAAAGGAATCAGAAATCAACACATGAAAATAATCTCTTGAGCTATGATATTTAACAATGGTATTCTCAAGACATTCTTCTTCACTTTCCTTAAAACTTTCACTCTGTATTGGTGATAAATTCTTCAACATAATATGATCATCTAAATTTGTCTCCTATATGATAGATAATTCAAAACTTTCATGACAAACATCTAATCTTTTCTATGGATAAGCTATGATTTGTGGATGAAAGTTTAAGGTTTCTCCTTCCAATTGCATATCTTCATCTCTAATCAGTTTCATAGGAATGTTAGAATACTTAAGATCATTTTCATCACCTAAGTGTTCTTGAATAACTGAATTTAAGTACTGATTAAAGAAAGTGTTAGAAGAATATGGACATTCACCTTCACCCAACATCAAATCTTCTTTCATGATGGGCGAGGACTAAATATGCAATGATTCAGAGGAAAAACTAGTTTGATTGTTAGTAAGAACATTTTCAATAGATTCTACCTCCCTTGCTTGTTGAAAATTTTCGAATGGATTCCTCTTATCCTGTAAACAAAATTCTTCTCGCAATTGAGTGATAGGATTTGTAACTGATTCATCATTTGCGGTTGAATATGACTGGATGAAAAGAATGCAAGCATCATAGAGGAGATTTAGTACAAATGACATGTGATCAAGTTTAAATTTACAGAGAACATGATGGATTCTTGTTGAAAAGCCTTCTGGATATGAATTTTCATTGATTAGTACAGTCTGAAATTCTTCACATAATTGATTGTAATCATAGTTTTCAAAATCATCTAAAAATTCATTTACAAATTGAAACGAATCAATAATGTGATATGTGGGAAAAGACTCAAACCAATGTTTAATCCGACCCTTAAAAGTAAAAGCAAACAATCTACATAAAACCTTTAAATCAGAAATATCATGCTTGATGCATTTACTCCAAAACTTGTTAATATGGTCTTTTGCAGATACATCCCTCCCACCATCAAAGGTGAGTTTGGAAAAGTAAGAGACTGTCTCGTTGGGAATATTAGGTAATGAGAAGTGGAAAGCATGTTCCAACACAGTGATTTGGGGAGCCATGGGGAATCAAATACATTCAAAACAAAGACTCCTATAAGGCCAACTTGTTCGTCTAGACTGCCTTCTAGTGCATTTCAAGATGACATAAAAGAAGGATTTATAAATCTGGAGTTATGAAAGGCTAAGGGGTGAAACATTTAATTATTAAATTTACTCGACCCTCCTTCTAGCGCTATTTGTTGATGGACAAATTTGACATGCCGTCAACTGGAAGAATAGATCTAGTCTGGAGTTTTCTAAATAACACGAGTCGTTTGATGTAACCTATTCTGACGGGTTTAATGCTTCTGTTAGCCAACTAGGGTCCTAAAGATAGAGAAATGAAATAAACTAGCTAAATAAAAGATTCTAACAATCGACACAATAATTACAAATATTTATCTAAGAATGTGAATATACAAATGATTATGAACAGTTTATATACAGTTTACAAGGTTTTCATGAAATCTTGCGAAAATGATTGATTGATCAATTTTATAAATCAAATATGAACAACACTTCTTTTTGGATTTTTTTTAAAGATATTAAATGAATAAATACTAAATGAATACGATTGAAACAGTGACACAAAAACAGTCAAAGCTAATTAATGTAATTATCATTTCATTCAGAAACAACTTAACTAAATAACACACAGAATAACCTGTAGTTGATCAATGAAACTGGTATTATCTTTCTGTGTTGTATGATCTCCTGCCCGTACTGTTGTTAAGGGGAACCTATAACAGAAAAATACTAGCACTTCCAGAATACATTCAAATAAGTATTTGATATTGGAATAAATTAATAACAATAGGAAGACAACTAATTAAAAATCATGTGATCTTAATATAATCAATATTTAGGAACGAAATAAAACCCATTTCTGAGTATTGATATTATCCATCATTTAACATTAGAAATAAATTCCACAATAATCAAATGATCGATTGATCACACATAAAAAATGGAATAAGAAATTATGGACAACATATAACATTTAACAATATGAAAACACCATATGATGACAAGCTAAAGCTAAAATCAACCATAATAACATTCTCATAATACAACAGTAATGAAAGAATGAAATGAAATAAGCCTCACATAGGTCTAAAGCTAAAGATGAATTGCTTTCCCATATTCTTTCTCAAAATCACATGCCCATATTGTAGTCTTAGAAGAATTTTTTAAGATAATAGACTCTTAAAGATTGAAAAAATTAATACATAAATGATACAATTAAACATGTATTGAAAAAATAGACTAAACCTAATTTAAATCAATTCATAATCAATTATTCAAAGAATATAAAGATATTATATTGAAAATAAAACCATTTTACTCACGGGACAAAAGTCATTAAGCAACCTGAAATTCCATATTCTTCTTTGAAAATACCCGTACGTTCTCCCAAAGATTCCAACCATCCGTTACTCCATTTGAAAAGAAGAAAAGTTTACAAAATAAATAATATACAAAAGAGAAAGGATAAAATTCCTCCTCTCCAATTCTTGGATCTCCGGCTCTGAACTTTCTCATATATTTATACAATGAGTGAACAGTCTGGGCGTCATTAATAATTTTCACCACCTGAACTTTTCCTCGTAAAGAGACATCAATATCTCTCAAATAGTGCATTTATTTGGAAAAGTTTCTAAGCGGAAGGTAAATGGGTCCATTTGGGTTCTAGGTTTTCAACTGTTTCTTCAACTTCCTCACGGTTTGGCTGCAATCAGTCTTGCAAAATTGTATGTCTGATCTTGACACCTTTCCAAATTTTATATGTTGTTGCTCATAAAATTATTTGTAGCAATCCAATATTATTTTTGGATCAATCATCTTGAACGTATTTGGATAATAAAATCAATCCATGATCAGATCCATATCAAATATTTGATAATAGAAACCTGTGAAACAAAAAGAAACCTAAATTAAT
>JASDQU010241642.1:60788-72323 GCA_032191745.1 Picea mariana | reverse complement strand
AATGGTGTTGCTGAGAGAAAGAACCACACATTAAAAGAAATGACTAATTGTATGATCCAATCTAAGGGATTAATTCTAAAGTATTGGGTGGAAGCCATCAACTGTGCAAATTACATAGTAAATCGCACTCCCACAAAGGCTCTTAAAAATATAACACTGGAAGATGCTTGGACTAAAATTAAACCAGATGTAATTCACTTCTGTGTATTTGGCAATATAGCATGGGCTCACATTCCTGATGAGAAAAGGAAAGCATTGTAGCCTAAAAGTGAGAAGTGCATATTTGTTGGTTATTTTGAAGATGTCAAAGGTTACAAACTTCTTCAATTACATTGCAATGAAATTATTCTTAGAAGAGATGTTAAATTTGATAAAAATCTCTTGGCCTGCAAGCCATCTTCGGCGATTGTACCTTCTTTGGCCTGCAATCCATCTTCGACGTTTTTGCCTTCTTATGATCTAATGTATTCTTCAGATGATGACAGTGCGGATGAAAATCCACCTCCGCCTTCTCACCCTCCTCCAGATGAGTCCTTTGAACCTGAACCAACATCAGCTCCACTACTTCCTAGATGGGTCCGTTCAACACGAGAAGCAGTTGGTGATCTTGTCGGTGATCCTTCAGATCAACGTCGGACACGTTGACAGTTCCAACGAGCCTATTCTCTTTTGGATCAATTTTTAGAAACTCATGATCCAGAGACATTTGCAGAAGCTTCAGGCCATCCAGATTGGGATATAGCAATAAATGAAGAGTATTGTTCTTTAATGGAAAACGATACTTGGGATCTTTTACCTCTTCCAAAAGGAAGAAAACTTGTTAGATGCAAATGGGTCTATAGAACTAAGTATGCATCACATGGAAGTGTTGAAAGACACAAGGCTCGGTTAGTTGCCAAAGGATTTTCCCAAGTTGAAGGAATTGACTATAATGAAACATTTTCCCCTGTAGCAAAAATGAATTCCATCTGCCTTGTTCTTTCCCTTGCTGCCTCACATAAATGGGAGGTCCATCAGATGGATGTTAAATCCGCCTTCTTGCATGGAAATTTGCAAGAAGAAATCTACATGGAACAACCTCTTGGCTATGTCCAGAATGAGTCTAGCCTTGTTTGTCGCCTCAAGAAATCTCTTTATGGTCTCAAGCAAGCTCCTCGATCTTGGTACGCCAAAATGGATAGCTTTCTTATTGCCACTGGATTCTCTAGATGCCATTCTGATCCTAATGTCTATACCAAGAAAGTAGGAAGCCATCTCATAATCCTTGTCCTTTATGTCGATGACCTTATCATTACTGGTAGTGACTCAAAACTTTTAAACCATCTGAAAACCAGCCTTAAGAAGAAATTTGAAATGACAAACTTATGTTTTTTGCACTATTTCCTTGGCCTCCAAGTTTTGCAAACCAATGAAGGAATTTTTCTTTCCCAATCTAAGTATGCTTGTGACCTTCTTCGTCACTTTCACATGGATGATTGTAAACCAACCCCTTCTCCCTTCCAATCTGGAGTCAAGCTTTTTGCCACCTGTACTTCTCCTGAAGTTGATGCCACCCTGTACCATCAGTTAGTTGGTAGCCTCTTATACTTGACTCATACCCCTCGTGATCTTTCCTTTGTTGTTGGTCTTATTGCTCAATATATGCAAACACCCCATGAAAGCCATTGGAAAGAAACTAAAAGAATACTTCGCTATGTTCGTGATACAGTTTAGTTCGGGATACATTATAGTTTAGGGGGGACTCCTTTATTGGTTGGTTTCACTAATTCAGATTGGGTCGGCGACCCTGATGATTGGAAATCTACTGTAGGTTATATTTTCAGCCTTCGTTCAGGACCTGTCATTTGGGCCTGTAAGAAACAACAGGCTATTTCACTTTCTTTAGCAGAAGCAGAATACTGAGCAGCGGTAAATGCAAGTCAAGAAGCCCTGTGGCTTCAACAGATCCTTTCATAGTTTGGATTCCAGCACCAGCCTCCGACCAGCCTTTGGTGTGACAATCAGAGGGCCATAAAGATCGCCAAAGACCCAGTTCAACATCAGCGTAGAAAACACATCGATCTACACATGCACTTCATCAGAAATCTAATTCATGATCAAGTTATTGAAGTGCTCTTTTTCCCTACAGAAAATCAAGTTGTAGACATTTTCACAAAGTCTCTTACAGAAGCAAAGTTTTCCAAACTTCGATCTATGTTAGGAATTCAGGAAGTTGTCATTAAGGGGGGATAGGCTCTAATGCCTCCTTCCTTCTCTTATTGTGTCACTATTGTAAATCTTTCAATCCTATCCCAAGTTGTTCTTAAGGGGGGATGCTAGGATATTTAGACACTTAGGAGTTAGTTAAGATCTACTTGGTCTAATATGTCGTTAGGTAAAAGTGTGTTTCTTAGTGTGTTTATTCAGTATGCATTAGTATGCATTTGTAGTTAGGAAATTTGATGGTCACGATATGTTCCCGACATAGAGTGATCTGACGGTTCATACTCTCCTCGATCTTAACGACCATTGATCCATGGATTAACACCTGATTGGTCCATGATCTATATTTAAAGAGAATGGAGGGTCATTTGCTGATGATCGATTGTAAGAAACTCTCTTGTAAAATCTCTCTGTAATCTTTTTCTTTTCATTAATAAACTACTCCAAGTGGTCGCGTTGGCTAGGGCCGTGGATGTTTCCTCGTAGGGGTTTTACCATGTGAAAACATCGGTGTGTTTATCTTTGATATGGTTATGTGAGTGATTACTAAAGGTGTTCGTCCTCTGTTGGAATACATGTGTTGTCGAACATATATAAATATAATATTTAAAAAATTTAAACTAAAATTAAAATTAATATAAAAATGTGATAATTCAAATCACTTTTGAGATTTTACTTAGATCTAGTTTAAGAATGATGCTTATGTGCTCAATTGTAAAGTCTCTTAGGATGTCTTGAGCCAAGGGTGGTGTTTTGAGGATGGCTTAAAAGTTAAATATGATATACTTGGATGGAATTATGACACTTAAACCATGTCATTATATAAAATTTATTGATTAAGATTGGTTGTCATGCACATGGGAACCAATCAAATTTCCTATTATTTAATTTAACGTGTTATTATGTTGTTGGTGTTGTGGATGATTAACATTAGAACTGTAGTTTGCATAGATCACGTAATTTAAAAATACTCTCTAGAGATTACTTAATGACTAAATAACACATTTCACGAGAATACATGGTGAAAGAAAAAGATAGAAAAATAATTAAAGTAAAGGGACTAAATATAATAAGAAAAAGTTGAGAAAAGATAGTGAAACAACAAATTCATCTAAAAACATATAGACCTTTGAATTCTTGTTTTGGAGATAAAATGATTTGGCATGCATTGGGTTGTGAGAACTATTTAACTTGGTTTGCCACATGGGTGAGAAAACAACAACTATTAAGTGCTAATGGAGGCTATACTAACACCACATACCATATGTTAAGGTTAGTGAACCTTAAAAAGACAAAATATAAATAAACACAAAAAAACACATGCATGATAAGAAAGACAGAAGAGAGAACTAAAAAGGACAAAGAATTGTTACCAACATATGAGGCTTGTATTGATAGCATAGCAAAGAGCAGTGTGAGCACAAGTAGGCTCTCTTAGTCCTCCAATGGAACCCCTTTCTCTTTATCTCTAAACAAAATGCAATGATGTGAAGAGGTGTACAAAGCTCTCAAGAGGTGAGGGGTTCAATATACGAAACAATAATGGCTATGAGAGTGTGAATGAGCTTGGGAGAAATGATGATTCTCTAGACTCATACAATCAACATAACCTTACAAATATTTTCTTCTCATTGAATTCATACCCATGGCTCCTTTTTATAGGCTTCCTTCAAGCCTTCAATTATCTAGTTCCAAGTGACAATACATGGTGAAAAGGAAAATCTAGAAAAATAAGAAAAATAAAGGGACTAAATATAATAAGAAAAGGTTGAGAAAAGATAGTGAAACAACAAATTCATCTAAAAACATATAGACCTTTGAATTCTAATTGTTGATCTAGAATTAGGTGATTGGGAATGCATTGGGTTGTGAGAAATGTTTAGCTTGGTTTTCCATATGGGTGAGTAAACAAAAACTATTAATTTCTAATGAAGGATATACTGACACCACAAACCATATATTAAAGTTAGTGAACCATAAAAAGATAGAAAATATAAATAAACACAAAGAAACAAATGAATGAGAAGCAAGATACGAGAAAACTAAAAAGGAAAAAGAATTGTTACAAAGAAAGGAGGCTTGTATTGATAACACTACAAATGGAAGTGTGAGCAAAAATGGGCTTTCCTAGTCCTCCTTGTAGGGTTCTTGTTGTTCGTAATGGAACCCCTTTCTCTTTCTCTCTAAACAGAATGAAATGTTGTGAAGATGTGTGAAAATCTCTCAATAGGTGAGAGGTTCAATACACCAAACAATAATGGCTATGAGAGTGTGAATGGGCTTGTCAGAAATAAGGATTCTCTGAACTCATATAACCATCATAACCTGACATTGATTTTCTTCTCCTTGAATGCATACCCATGGATCCTTTATATAATCTTCCTTCAAGCCTTCAATTATCTACTTCCAAGTGTGAAAGTAGAGTCCACATAGGTGTGGATCCCCCTATTCTTATGTGGTCCCGAAGCTATTTTTTGAGCTAGAGAGTCAACCTCTTTTGGTACTCTGAGTTGAGGTTATGTGAAATGGGTGTGGTGTCATAAATGCACCAGATTTTAGATCCACGTGGATTTTGATAATGATAGTCGCATGGGCGTATGTGTACCACGTAGAAGTCGTTTTTATCATTCGCACTGGCATGCCTGGATCGTACAGAACTCATTTTTATTGGTGGCATTGGCATGCACGAATCATACAAAAATCACTTTTAACGGCCCAAATTTTCCAAAACCAACTTTAAATAGTTTCCTCTTTGTTGAATGAAGTTTGTCAATGTTGTGAGTATGTAATTTGGTGTATTGGTTTGATGACTTATCTAGTGATCATGTGTATATATTGGTGAGTGATTTTTAAGTGATAATAGACTCCCCTGATGTGTGAGGTTATGAGAAACCTTATAGCCAAAATACATTATGAGAGAGAGAGAGTGTTCCTTTGGAGGAAGAAGGAGAGGTCCACCTATAAAGCACTAACCTCGAAATAATATGATATTTATACAAACGAGACATGCATGCCCCATGCTTGTTCCATAGACAAAATTAATTACAATGATAGAGAAAAGATGGAGGCCTCTCATCAGATCATGTGAAGTATTAATAATAATATGATCTTGTAGATGAAAATATCGATGATGTAGAAATCTACAACACCCTCAAGGGCATCGATAATGACAAGTGACAAGTATAAATGAAAACTTTCGCTGAAACTTGAAGTGAATATCCATGATGGGTGTTCATAAATCAAAGGCATTGAGGGCCTATCAAGTTCAAAAGTCTTTGAGTGGTACTAAGAATTGCAAATGTTGTTAATTAAAACCCACCCTAATATGGAGATGTGTTGATGTCGAATATCATGGGCATCAATGGAAGCAAAGAGAAATGATGACTCTCTTTGTCCCATCCAAGGCTCATCATTTGTAGGGTAATGAGAACCAATATGCTACAACATTCTTGGAAATGGTTGTTGAGTTCAATAGGAATGGAGTCATGACTACAAGGGGAAAAGTGATCCTTGAAATCAACTGATCAATATGGTATCAAGTATTGACTTGTAAGGGTGATGATTAGATGGTAAATATAGATGAGGTCAATGTTAAATATGACTCTATACTTCCCTTGGTTGGAGAATTAGTAATAGTGGGAATGGTGGTAATCAAAATATGTAGTTGGAAAAAATGTAATCTGATGTTAGGGGAAAAGTCAAATATTAGCAAGGTTTTGTCGATTTATAATTAAAGGTGGCGAGGATGAAAAGAGTGGGTGTTTATAGGTGAAAAATCAAGGATCATGACAAAGGGTATTGGGACACTCAAATTTTAGCCGATAATATGAGGGTTTACATAAACATTTGTTCAATATAAATGCTCCAACCAAGGAAAACAAGGGATGTCGCCAGGTAAAAAATGGTGGCATTGTAAATGATTGCCTAGGTCTACTTGCTTGCTAGAAATCAAATGGTACTTTGTACAGTTACTAAATGAATGAAAAAATAGTTTGGGTTGAATGTGCATGCATAGAGACGGGTTCCCTAGTGAAAATATGGCTTGGCCTTATGGAGGCACAAGTGTTTGAAAAAATGAAGGGTGGGGGTCCCAATGGTGGGTCTCTATGTAGGTGAGTGGATGGTGGATTGGACTACAAATGGAAAACTAATCTTGGAGGAGATAAGGTGATGCAAAACCCCACCCACTCCCTAAGGTCCATGCAACCTCCCGGTCCAATATCGTTCGAATTCGGAGCTGAAACAGCTCTCGGATCCCTGTTGGATCCCCTTATTATGTTCACAGGACCTTAAATTCTTGTGTAGGTCCAACAAAATCTAGCAGACACTTTCACTTTAGGCCCCCTTTCTATTTAAAATCAAATTTGGGCACTACCTCCTTTACTTCGCCCAAAATCGCATGATCTCACAGGCTGTGACCATGGCACGTAACCAAAACATGTTACTTCGGCACTCCAAAGCTCCAAGATCCGGGAGTTTTGCACCCAACTACTTCAAAAACCTCTGAACGTCGAATCGATCAACTACCAAACACCAAAGGGGATCAACGGTCCACAAACCTCTATTTAATCTACGAATCACAGAGGTCTAGGACTCTGGGCATCGAGAGTCTCCCCTACTCTGACATGAAACTTCCCTGAATATGTGAACTCTGAAGTAGTGCATCGGATGACTTATTATTACCTTGGATCAATGGTCCACGTTGAATTGACGCTCCAGGCTTTGGATCTTCTCACAACGCCACACCTCGGTCCCTCCGAAGTGTCTAACTAGTGAAATCGTGCACGAGGAAACCAACGACTCTCCACTCTCCAACAACCAAGGGTTGGGATCTTCTCTGGTACTCTGGCCTTCAATGTTCTTCGAAGAACTACACCCCAAATCCCCGGAAGTGTCGAACCGATGAACTCATGAAGGGCCCTAATCAACGATCCTCTACTCTTCTAGCGATCAATGACTCTGATTGGCTCCAAAACTCCAGGCTTTAGATCTTTTCACCTCTATCACTACCACCCCTTCGAATAACTGAACTCCGAAGTGGTGGGGGGTTTCCATCCACGCTTTGTGTATCCTCTGCAAGCGATGATCAAGATCAACTCCTACCTTCAGGCCTTTGGGAGTTCGCAACCCAAACCACTTTATCCCTCTGGTCTCTCGGAGTATCAAATCTAAGGACCACAAAATCTAGTGCCACATGTCTTTTTGCAAATGGATGGACATGATTGACTCTGGCCTTCGGAAGTTTCCAAAATGAAACACTTTGCTCCTCAGTTACTCTGGAGTACTAAACCTTCGGATCCCGGGAACATGACAAGTGTTATCGATAATATTGTTATGGTAGTATATAGTGGGAAACAAAATACTCAACCACTAGACTTGCTTATAATAATGGACCCTAGTTTCCTATGACATTGAGTAGCTAACAATCTAATATTTCTTCCTAATTTACTCACTTATTAGAACAAGCTAATAGTTTTGTGCATTAGAACATAAAAACATATAATCTAAAATCAAACCTAAGTTGTAGCTAGTTCATTGAACATGAATAGAGAGTATAATTGCAGAGGGAACACATTTATTGGTTCATTGTAAGGCTTCATCTTATAAGTGATATGGTTCACCCAACCTCTTTTGACCCTTTGGGGCTTTGAGAGGTTACAAGTTCAAGACCAAAGTGAGTTGAGACTATGATAAATACCCAACAAAGTGTGGGTTTCTAAGTTTGGAAGAAGGCTATGGCCTTAACAGTAAGCTTGCCACTTTGTTATTCCCGAGTAGGTTGAAAAGGATTTTTCCCAACCCCTAATGGTCTCATAGACAGTACTTCGTCATAGATGGAAAACATATGGTTTGGCTATTAGCAAGGATCAAGAACTTTCCCAAGATGATTTTCTAGATCTATGAGTTATGCTACTTGGTCCCATAAGACAATGTTTCATGTCAGTGCTTGCATGGCACCAATAATATGCAACCCCATTGCATAGATAAAATAGACGAACAATTAGAGAAAAGGAAATCAATATACATAGAAGTGGTCATGGATGTTGTGACTATGACAAACAAAGAACTCAATTAAAGAACAATAAAGCAATCTAGCTCTATCAGTACAATGTCAATGCATTTTCCTCGTATCTTTATCAAGTCATGAATGAAATATGCATTTATTTATTCATGTACAATTAGACAACTACTCTTCAATTGCAGGTTTTTGCATTCATTGGCCACAATTCCATCTCATTGGAGTAAGTTAATAAGTGGACAAACTGAACCATTTTTTGATGGAAAAATTTCCCCAAAAATCTGGTATGAATTTTTCCATAAATTATAGTTCCCATGAAAATTTTGACCATAAAATTTTGCTCATAAAAAGTTTGACCCATTTTAAAATGACCTAGATTACTAAAATTTTTAAAAATAAAAAAATCAAAGTGAAATTTTATTTCTCTAAAAAAATAAAATCACCTAACAAAATTGAATTTGAATTTGTCTATTTAATAACTTACTTTATTATTATATGTGAGCATCTACTCCACAAAAACCAAAAGACAATTCTCAAAATAGATGTGGAATAAATACAATGGTTGTAATGAAAAAATCATAGAGCAACTAAAGGAGGAGAGTGACTTCTCATCCCATTAATTTATAACAATGTATATACAAGCATTGATATTAACACCATTTGGAAATTGTATAATCACAATCCGTGACCAATGCTTTCGTGACCATCATCATCCAAAATAAATATATTTTAACCATGTTTTGGAAGTACATAATGTGCCGTATATATCCAACGCATCCACATGCAATCATTTATATCACATGCAAGGTCTTACTAACCTATATGTGTTCTCTTGATAAGGGATATAAATTTATATCCTTAGCCTATTCCAATAAGTAAAAACAATATGCTAAATTTAGTAAGAAGTGAGTAGTAATGGTATCAAAGAGATTTAGTAASAAGTGAGTRGTAATGGTATAAGAGAGGCAAAGAAAAATATGTTAAATTTAGTAAGAAGTAGTAATGGTGTGATAGTGATTTAGTAAGAAGTCAGTGGTAATGGTATGAGGTAAAGAGTAATATAAAAGAAAAACATGAAAAATGGCAATGGTATGGTAKGAGGCAAAGAGTAATATAAAAGAAAAACATGAAAAATGAAGATTATGTGTGTTTTTTTTTAATTTTTAATTTGATATTTTTATTTATTTTTATTTAAAATATTGATATAGAAAAATGGTATAAGAGAGGCAAAGATTAATATAAAAGACAAGYTTAAAAAGAAAAATTATATATTTTTTCTATTAAAATATTTTTAATTTGATATTTTAACATTTTTTAAAATATTGTTATAAATTTGAGATGGAGTAAAGTCWTTGAGAACAAAATAAATAATCATGAAAAAGAAAAAATTATAAATATTGTTATTGTTAGAAAAATTATATATTTATTCTATTAAAATATTTTTAATTTGATATTTTAACCATTTTTTAAAATATTGTTATAAATTTGAGATGGAGTAAAGTCTTTGAGAACAAAATAAATAATCATGAAAAAGGAAGATTTTATGTTTTTTATTATTATTAAAATATTTTTAATTTAACATTTTAATTAATTTTTTTAAATATTGAAAAATTATATATATTTTTTATTATTAAAATATTTTTAATTTGACATTTTAATCAAATTTTTAAAAAATTGATATAGATTTGAGAGAGTAAAATTTTCGACAACAAAGATTTACTCGGCATAAAACTTAAAAATCAAATACATCTCAAATTTTGATAAAATTTCACTCTATTTTTTATCAAAAATAAAATCTCATTATTCCAAAGTTAACCTATCTCTTTATATTATGTTCATAATTTAAAGTATTATTAATATGATGATGATTATGATTAACGTTCTCTAAGACTGAATTGGTCTATCAGACCTTGGTATGTCCAACCTTAAGACAGTAAGCGATTACTTTCCATTCTTTAGAATTTTGTTTCTGTGCTAGAAAAACATTAAGAGAAGATTTCCAAGATCACCATATTTTTTTTGAGTTAAGAGGTTAGGAAAGTTGGTAGTGTGACAAATATTTTGAAAATGAGATCTAATTGTTGGGTATGTGTTATATTATTTGCATGTGTGTGTGGGTGCGTCAGATTTGACAATCGCGTCCAATGATCCCTCTAGTAATGCTCATTGTGTCGTGTGCATCAGATGCTTTCCTAGGCGGTCCCTCATAATTTAAAGTATTATTAATATGATGATGATTATGATTANGCAAGTATGCCCCCACTTGGTTACACACAACGTTCGGCAACGAGCGATATCCCGGGGCTGATGGGGTTCAGGGTAGTGCCCCAAATTTATTTTTTTGGCCGGTTTTTGCTATTTTTAGCGGTTTTGTAAATTAATCTGGGATTAAGGGATTAGGGTTTTGGTATCTCTGAAATACCTAAAAACATTGTATATATATATTGTATGGTGAATGATGAAATTCAATATAATGAATATAAGAAAGGTTTTCCTAGTTGAAGGTTTTCGATATAAAATCTCTATGTACTCTGTGTATGAGCCATTGATTAAATTTTGTTTTTCTTAAGAATCTATATGCATTGCTTTACTTCACATGTTTAAAACTTACATGTGGTATCATAGCTCGTTTTTGGCTTCAGAGGGATGCCTTTGTTGTTGAGGATTTGGCTCGGTCTTGATAGATCAAGTTTATCTTGGCTCTGTGTTAAACTTGGGTTTAGTGGGAGCTTTTGCAGTGGAGATTCGAGTATATAAAGAGAAATGGCGAGCTCATCTAGAATTGAGATAGAGAAGCTCAACAGTAAAAACTTTGAGCTATGGAAGCTCAAGATGGAGGACCTTCTTGTAGACAAAGAACAATGGATCGTTGTGGATCCTAGTACACAGCCTGTTGCTATACCGTCTACTAGCACACAAGCTATTGGTACACAACCTACTAGTAGACAAACTACTAGTACACCAACTACTGGTATGTCAAAGGAAGATTGGGAGAAGTTGGACAGAAGAGCAAGGAGTACTATTCGACTCTGCCTGACAGTTTCGGTTTTGTTGAATGTCTCGGGAGAATCTATAGCCAAAGAACTATGGGATAAGTTGTGGAATTTGTATCAATCAAAGTCCCTTGTAAACAAGTTGTTTCTTCGAAATAAGTTGTATCATCTTACGATGGAAGATGGAGATTCTGTGACAGAACATCTAAATGCCTTTAATACTCTAGT
Source organism: Picea mariana (assembly GCA_032191745.1). Taxonomy (NCBI): domain Eukaryota; kingdom Viridiplantae; phylum Streptophyta; class Pinopsida; order Pinales; family Pinaceae; genus Picea; species Picea mariana. The sequence goes on along the minus strand of JASDQU010241642.1, from coordinate 60,881 downwards.
AAGTCAACTTGTCTCTGTTAATATTACGATTGCAGAAGAATATAAGTGTATTACTTTGTTATGTTCTTTTCCAAACTCTTGGGATAATATGGT
>JASDQU010241642.1:31164-56186 GCA_032191745.1 Picea mariana | reverse complement strand
TATATATATATTAATTCATATCTAAAAAAATTGAAATAATATAAAATTTATGTAAACATTTATATATGGATGGAAATTAAAAAAAAAAAATATTAAAAAAAATTATATGTTATCATATTAATATTATATACAAAGTTAGATATGATCACTTTTATTATGTATATTGATATTTAGATGGATATTAATAATTCTAATTTTTTCATATAAATTTATTATTATTATTATTTATTAGATTTTATTTTTTTATATTTTTAATATATATTAGTATTTTTAATATGTTGGCATTTTTTATCTCAAATAAAAATAGAGAGTGAAGTTTAAGTATGATTAACCATTCATTTCTATATCATTTATAACATGAGAAGATATAGTTCATTAAAACTATAAAATAATGATAAACAATCATCATATCATTATAGTATACACAATAAAAATAAAAAGGGATCTTCATTAAGGAACAACTAGCATAATCTAAGACATTAACATACTATATATTGTAGCATACTAACTTTTCTAGTTACTAATTATCTAACCTATTCATTAACTAAATAATAGGCTAGTCATAAAACTCATTAACTAGAAACTAACCTTTTTTCTATAGCTTTGAAGGGTTTAAAGGGTTTACTTAGACATTCATATAAATGTTAATTTTAACAATATAACCTAGTCAACTAAATAAATACAATCCATTACATGTTTAATTAAAATTGGTTTTATGATGCAAAAGAAATATCTTGCTAGCTACATAGTTATCTCAATGCTCCATTTGACACAACAATACTATCTATGTGGCATATTGTATTTCTTTAGGCTTCCTTGCACAACAATCCCAAAAACCAAGGGGCCAACAAGCCTTGACCACACCTCTTGACTTGCCCTTGAGTCAACTTTGTTGCTCTATTATCATAGATATTTTTATGCTTTCCCTTTAAATGAATAAGCCCAAAACTCTTTAAATGTATCCAATTTATTAGTCCAAATTCCCAAAACTATGGAGGCTCCAACTAGAAAAGCTTGGGCGTTCTCTCTATGTGGTTTATAAGTTGTATTTGAACAACTAAGTTTGTCATTCTTCATCAATAAACAACTCTAATTGTTGTAGCTCTAAATATGGTTTCTGGGCAGTTGAGTGAAATTCTTTAAGAATTGTATTATCAACCGTAGCCACATCATATAATTCTACTAACTTATCATTGATGGCTTGGATCTCCTTAAACTTCTCCATATACTAGAGGTTGTTAATAAGTGCACTAGTCGCATTATTCATCTATTGTATTTGATGGTCCTATATGTTATTGTAGAAGCCCCATCTAGTCTCGAAGTATAGTGTAAATCAGCTAGCTTTCACTATTAGATTTACACAATGATCACATATAGTCTATATGCTTCATCAACCAATGGGGTTGCCTTCTCCATAAGTTTCTAGAGTTGCAAATTGTCACGAGAACACTCATTTTCTAACTTAGCCTATAGTGAAAGTGTCTACTATTTCAAAGGTAGCCAAGATGCACACATAATGTCCAAAATTTCAGTGGTAGCCAATTAGAACACAATCTTATGGGTTTAAATCCAATTCCTTCAATTCAAGTCACATATTGTGCAAATAGACCCAAACCATCTCTAACTCACTTTTATCGTATTATCTTGCATGTAGTTGGAGGTCTCTATCTAAAGTAACTTTTCCAAGTTGGATCTACAATTGTTGGTTGACTTAATGCACTTTTATCCTATTGTCTTGCATGTAGTTGGAGGTCTCTATCTAAAGTAACTTTTCCAAGTTGGATCTACAATTGTTGGTTGACTTAATGAAGATTATCGTGGCTCTGCTCAATACAAACAACTCTATGTACAACCTCTTCAATAGTCAAACAAGCCATTTGCAATAGATTGGTCAAACCATGAATCAATATGCTCTTCAAAATATAGATATACCTATGATCATCTAGACTACCAAAATACTCTTTCCTATGTGCCTTTTATAAAAAATAGGGTCATATTAGTGTGTCACTAGCAAATTTGCAACATGGCTTGATAATAGGTAGGATCTTCAATAAAATTTCAAGCTAATCCATAGCTCATATAACTATTCAAGTGGAGATCATGGTGAAAGAATGACTATAGAGGTAGACTCTTTTGAAGGGGTGTGTGTCTCTTCATCTTCATCTTCAACTTCCTCCATTTGAACATCTTTTAATTGTGTGTCCTTAAGTAGAAAATCAATTAAACTTAGGAACCGACATTCTAGATCCTCATCCCCACCAAAACCTACTAACCCATTACCTTCCTGCAACCCTTTAATATCCTCAACTATAGAGTATTTCAAATTAGTCTCTAGTGCCCCAACCACATCACTAGTTAGCTATGTCTATTCTTGAGGGGGAAATGGGGTGGTTGTATGCTGCACTTCATGCTCCTAAATTTGTCAATATTAGCTTACCATAGATGAACAGTGGTGTTGTCCTTGTTGATGCCAACCCATATTTTTCCACAATGTAAATTAACACACAAATTGTATTGTTGTTTACCACAATCATCATGTTGTCAATTGAATTTAGCTGGAGTAGTTTATGTTGAGGAATGTTTTCCCACAAAAATTCAATTCCCACAAGTGACATATTATGCTCTTAAATAAACAAACAAAAATTAAATATTTAAATTCCATTACAAACAAAAGTTACTCATTTGAGATGATAATTGGCATGTTTTTTAATCTTTTCATTTTCATCATTACAACAATCCTTTTCTATCTTGTTTATATCTCCTTGCATCAAAGTTACATCGTATTTACATCAGAATTACATCTCTAAAATGTATATTTGTCGTATGCACCAGTGGCCATTGATTTTGTTGGGCATTGGAAATCGCAACGGTGGCAACTCAGTCATCACGACTGCGGTTTAGTTGAAGATAAAACCAATAGGAATTAAAATTCCAATACTCAACAAAAAGAACGAGAGTGACTTCTCACCGACTAAACCTGACAATAAACTATGTGGAAGGCCCGTTTTATAGTCTTTCCTGATATCCATATTCAAATTCATTGCAGTAAGGGCTTCGCTGGTTATACACATTTATTGCACACCTTCACTTACGCTGACATTCGCATCAAAATCACTCCATTATTTATAAATTTACATAGATAACAATTATAAAATATGATAGTGAATCTCTGACCACGTTCAAACTGTAATGTATGGGAGATATTAAAAAAAAATCTGTCACTTTAGTGACAAAACTTATAAAAATGAGATAACAATTACAAAATATGATAATGAATCTTTCACCGGCTTCAAAGAATGTGTTAGAGTTGGACAACTTGTTACTTAATTTTGTGTAGTTTGTACTCATCAAAGTCTTCATCCAGTCCAGTCATTAATTTGCAAATATTAAAAGTTATTTTGTCCTTAAAATTTTAAGAATATTTTGTCATTGAAAGAAATAATTTTATTTTTTTTAACAACTGTTGACTTTGCTTTTTCATTTTAATTAATTAGTCTACATTTCCAAAAAAAATAATAATTAGTTAGTCTGATTTTGTCATTGTAACTGTAACGTATGAGATGTTACTGTAATGTATGAGAGATTATTAAAAAAAAATGCGAAAGTCAACATGTCACTTTAGGTTTAAAACTTATAAAAATTATATAGATAACACCTACAAGATTTCACTTTCCTGCCATTCGCGTCGAGTCACTCCATTATTTATAAATCAGCCTGCATTCACAATTGGTTTAATGCAGGATTACTCACAGGTTTGAATTCATGAATGTTTTGTCCGTTGGATTATTCACAAATGCACCTTTCAATGGAACGTCTGTAGTTTTGTCCTGACTGTAACGTAATGTATGGGAGATGATTCCAAAAAGATGTGGAAGTCAACATGTCATTTTAGTTTTAAAACACATAAAGATTATAACAATTACAAGATATGATAATCAATCTGTATGATAATGAATCTCTGACCATGTCCAGAGAATGTGTTAAGAGTTGGGAAACTTGTTGCTTAAGTTTGGAGAGCTTTGAAAATGGTAGGAAACATTCCAAAAGAAAGAGATTGGTTCCCAGTTCAAGTCCTTAACATTGTTTTTTCCTCATCTTATCTTTTTTTACAAGTTTTTCTATGACTTTATATCAATTTAATTGGGTTAATTATGATGGATGCATTTTTATGAATGTGTGTACTTATCAAGTCATATATATATATATATATATATATATATATATATATAAACATTACATTATAAATTTTAATAAAATATAAATTTTCTTAAATATATTAATAAAAATGAAAAAAATTTGTTAAATAAAATATATGTTATAATACTAAATTAATATTAGACAATGTTATTGGGGTGGCAGGTTTGGGTGAGAGTTTTCTTGATCTTGGAGGGAATGTTGTCACTTATTATTTGTGGGGAATGAGGACAACTTCAAAAAATGTTGTTGAAGCCTATGCTTTACTCAAGGGCTTGAGCATCACAAAGGATTGAAATATCACCAAAATTGTAGTATTTGGAGACTCAATGATGGTGGTCCAAGCTATTGTCAAAATAAGTCAATCTCGAAGAAATATTTTCAATGGTATAATCTGTGGCATTATCACTTCGAGTGCAAGCTTCAATTCAAGTTTAAAATCCACGATATTAAAAGAGACTTGAACTCTCTTGGTGACCAAATGGCCAAAGAAGGAGCTAAGATGTCTAAGGGGGGAATTTTAGTAAATGGGGTAAGGGGGTTCAATTCATACATTAAYGCTCACCCCCTTTCGTTTCTCTTGCATATAGTCTAGTGGATGGTGGTCTTTGGGATTCATGTTCCCCTCCTCACACACTTGGGGATTAAATTCATTTGTGTGAGATATCATTCAAATGTGTGGCAAAATGGATTTTTAGAAGGTGCAATGGATCCCAAGTTGGTCATTCCGCCATTGAGAAGGGTTTGTGAAAGTGGATTCTTGGTTGCAATGGAAGGTTTATTTCTATGGAGATTTGAGACTAGTGACGAGGAGTTAATGCCCATTGGTTATTGCGCTTATGTTCAATAAAGTCAATCGATTTTGGTGTGAGATTCTAGTGCCCTCTTCCAAAGGGTTGTAGAAGTGGTTGATTCCCAGGACTTTGTTAATCGTCATCTCACGTCCTTAGACTCTAGTAAGTATCATGGTCATATTCTCCTGAAATTTCTTCATCGCGATTGTTCTTTAGTAATTTCTTGGGATCATGAACTGAGTATTATGAAGAATTGGTAAATTCATTCATTTTGGTTGCAAACCTCAATTATGGAACCATCATGGAGAAATTTCAAAAAAGTTCTCAAGCTTCATGAAGAAATCGCCCAGGAAAATAACTCAGCCCTGCACCAGCTTTCTAGTAAATTTGGGGATTTCGAGTAGCTTTAGTCAATCTATCCATAGCCAAAAATTAGGATACTAAGCTAGCCCTGACCACATTGAACTGAAGAATGGATGACATTGAGTCTAAAATACAACAGATGAAGGCTCAGATCAATCCTCATCCCATGGTACCCGTTGATAGTTGAACGGGTACTAGTAATAGAGGAATTGCTCCTATGGAAATAAAGGAAGGATACCTACCCCATCCTAGAGCTCTATAATTTTAGAATTATGTCTCTTCTAATTAATATATGAATTAGAAATTTCTATGTGTTATAAAAACATGATCATGGAGAAATAAAATAAAACAAGTGCAGAAATAAAAAATGGAAGATACATAATAAAATAGGGACACAGATATACGTGGTTCACCCAGTGTGGAATACGTCCACCAGAGAAATTGCCAGGGCCTTCCTTTATATTATCCAGCAAAATGAAGGGATACAACCTACAACACACCCGCTATAACTTCCTCTTCTTTCTCTCACATTCTCCTCTCTCGGAATACAATATTCGCAATAAAACACAATACCAATATAATTCCCTCATAAAAGAGGGTTTTATTCCAGGGAAAAAATGCCTAAAATAACTTCTACCATCAGATCTACGACCTTATAATGAACAGTCCAGGTTGACTACGAAATTGCAATATTTTATAAGGCAATTTTTCTCAATATTTCGCTTCGAGGGCGTTGTCCCAGAATCCCCCGCTAGGGGGGGAGGGGCTACAAAAATTGTCACCCCCCCTGGACCCCCTTGGCAAAAGTTGTGGGGGGGGAAGCCCCCCCACACCCCTAGTTAGGGAATGGGGTCCAAGCACGGCTAAAACAAACCTTTGAATCAAAAAGATAATCAGGCTCCACAACCAACAATCTCCCACTTGGAGACTGGTCACAATAACTCTACTATTGTTGTACATGCTGGAGTATACTCCACCTTAGACCTAGAAAATTTCTTATCTTCACCTTCATGCTTTAAAACCAACTGAAACTGAGAAGGAACTCAGTTTCTACCTAGCTACTCCCTTTGTTAACATGTCTGTAAGATTATGGCTAGTATGTATCTTTTTCAACTTCAAATGTCCATCTTCCAAGATGGATCGTATGAAATGGTACATGAGTTGTATATTCTTAGTATTTGAATGGAAGGTTGAGTTCTTTGCTGGATGAATGACACTCTCACTATCACAATACAACCTGCTATTCTCCTGCTTCTTTTCCAATTCCTCCATAAACCTCTATAACCAAATCATTTATTTACTCTCTGTAGCAGCAACATGCTATTCTTCTGTTGTTTAAAGTGAAACAACCTTTTTCATTTTTGAAATCCAAATTACTATTGTTCCACCTATAGTAAAATGATACCATATGGTGCTCCTCTTGTTATCTTTATCACATGCCATATCAGAATCAACATATCCCTATAGAACAATGTCTGAACCCCCAAAACATAATGCATGAGTAGCAGTACCTCTCAAATACCTGAGAATTCACTTTACTTCCTCCCAATGTTATTTACCTGGATTGTTCATATGCCTTCTCACAACTCCCACAGCATGTGCAATATATAGTCTTGTGCAAATCATCACATACATCAACCTACCAACTACTGATGAATAAGGGACTCTGGACATGTATTCTATCTACCCATGTGTCTAGGGACACATTTCCTTAGTTAACTTGAAATGGCTTGCCAAAGGTGTACAAACTGGTTTTGCATTCTGCATTCTAAACCTCTCCAACACCTTCTCTATGTACTCACCCTAAGACAATGTCAATTTGTGATTTTTCCTGTCTCATTCTCAACCAAAGCTTTTCATTTCTTAAAAGTATAAAAAAACATCAGATATTTGTCAAATGCAATAAACCTGAGTTTTTCTACTTAAGTAACATAATAATGAGATTCACCAAGAGATGATACTTGAGATGGTCCCCATACATCTGTATGCACAAGATCTAACCTTTCACTCTTCTTTTCTTTTCTGACACTGAGAAATATCACTCTCTTATGTTTTCCATAAATACAATGCTCACAAAAATCCAAATCAATTTGTTTAAGATTTGGCAACGAATTTCTTTTGTGAAGTATCTGCATCCCCTTCTCACTTATGTGTCCAAGACTATGATGCCAAAGTGTTGTATACACTCACTCCTGTAGAAGCTAAATATATAGAAGAGTCAGTATTACCAATACATAAATACAATGTACCTACCTTCTCTCATTTTTCTATCACCAACGATCATTTGGTGACCTTTCGTGCCTTATCTGTAAATATAGATATACATCCTTCACTTTCCAACTGACCTGGTTGAAATTATATTTTTCCTTAGATCTAGTACATGTCTTACCTCTTTCAACAACCATTGGTTTCCATTCTTTTTCTTTATTTGTACCTTTCCCATTCCAACAATTTTTCATTATGCATCATCACCCAAGTGAACCTATCCAAAATCACCTTGAACACAATCTAGAAAATGTTTCCTATGGGGTGTGGCATGAAATGAATCCCCTAAATCTACTACCCGAGACTCAAAAATATAATCTACAGAAATAATCAAAGCATATTGTAACAAATCACTTGTTACATTTGCTTCTTAATTTTTCTCTTGTTGTCCATCTCTTTGTTTCTTTGGATCTCTATAGTCTTTCTTCAGATGTCCTTTCTTCCCATAATTCTAGCAGTCTATCTTTCCCAGTCTGGATTTGGATCTTCTCTTCCTAGAATTCCCACGGTTCCCTGAGCCCTTTCCTCTATCCTTTTGTCTTCTCTTTTTCTCCACAGTCAACACATTACCTGATGTATCACCTGTGTTTTTATGTCACATTTCGTCGCTAAGGATAACAACAAAAACATCATCAAATTTTAGAGTGTTTGAACTAGAGACAGTGTTACTTACAACCATGCCATTCCAGGTTTCTGGAAATGAGCACAATATTAGAAGAGCCTTGACCTCATCATCAAAGTCCACTTTTGTAGAAATTAGCTGATTAGTAATCGTATTAAATCCATTTAAATGATCTGCAATAGACCCACCTTCTGACATCTTCATATTAAATAATCTCTTCATTAGAAATACCTTATTGAACATCGAGGGTTTTCATACAGTTTTGCCAATGCATCCATCATCTCCTTCATTGTCTTTTCTTTTGAAATATTTAAATCCATCAATGTTGTCAGGCTTAGCCGTATTATTCCTAGTGTCTTTCTATCAAGAACCTCCCATTCTTCGTCCTTCATGGCCGTTAGATTCTTTTCCATTCCACTCAATGGTAGGAATATATCCTTATGATATAAATAATCTTCCATCTGCATCTTCCATAACTGGTATTTTTTTCCATTAAATTTCTCGACCCTAAACTTTCTATCTTCCTCCATTTCTCACACTTGAACCAAGAACCCTCTTTTCCTGTGAGTTACCTTTCACTTTGATACCAGCTGTTAGAAAAATAGGATCGCAGAGAAATAAAATAAAACAAATGTAGAAATAAAACACAGAAGATACACAATACAATAGAGACATAGATATACATGGTACACCCAGTGTGGGCTACGTCCACTAGAGAAATTTCTAGGTCCTTTCTTTTTATTATCCAACAAAATGAAGGGATACAACCTATAACACACCCGCTGTAACATCCTCTTCTTTCTCTCACAATATCCTCTCTCAAAAGACAATATTCACAATAATACACAGAAGCAATACAATTCTCTCATAAAAGAGGGCTTCCTTCTAGAAAAAAAATACCTAAAAGAACTTCTATCGTCAGATCTGCGACCTTATAATGAACGATCTATATTGACTACGGAATTACAATATTTTACAAGGAAATTTTTCTCAATATTTATCTTCGGGGGTGCTGCCCCTGAGTCCTCCCAGTAAGGGGGGCTACAAAATATCCCCCCCGCACCTCTAGACCCCCATGGCGACAGTTGTGGGGGGGAAAGCCCCCCCCACACCCCCCTGTTAGGGAATGGGGTCCAAGCACGACTGAAACAAAACCTTTGAATCCGGAAGATAATTAGGCTCCACAACCAACACTATGGTGTTTAGGGATATTTTATAAAGATGTAATCAACTCTCGAGAGCAAAGTAGCAATCTGAGTAGGCTTATATTCTCTACTGTTCTAGTTTTAGAATTTTTTTCAGGTAGGAAGCCTCATTTTGTACTTATTTTTTACTACTATTTGCTTTGGTAGAGAACCTCTTAATACAAATATAAAAAGTTTAGTTTCCGTTAAAAAAAATATTAGACAATGTTATATTTATATCAATTTTATGTAATATTGATATTTAAATGGATATTAATATTTACATGTATATTTTAAATAGTTTAATTGTTGTTGTTGTTGTTCTTATTATTATTATTTTCACTTTTTAATATATATTATTGTTATTTGTTGTTGTGTTTTTACCGTAATATAATGCATGCATAACATTAGAGATTATCTCTTTATTAAGTTATATTGGTCCATAGGAGTTACTAGAGGTGTGTAAGTCAATGTAATGGTATTTAATGTAAATTTATGTGGTTGACCATGTTGTTATATACTTCTAATAATATTCTATAAGCCTTGAGGGTTAACTCAATCGATTGGTACCAATATTTGCAAGAAATAATGTATTTTGTAGGTTCTTAGTTTGATTCCCACGAGGTAAAATGCGAGTCCACTTCATGCACTTTACATTGGTTATCATCCTCAGATTAGAAGAATGATGCCCTTAATAATATTTTATTCTATAACTTGAATGTATTGGTCATTATCTCTAATTTTTTAAGACTAGTATCTAGTATAAATAGAATATTGTAGTTCATTGCACACCATCACTTCAAAATACATGTACTTCATTGTAAGTAATCAATTATTCATCATAAAAAAATATCTAATCTTCTATAGCATGGGTTTTAGGTCCTAAGGTCTGGAAAACATATTAATTTGGGTGTTAGGGTAGCCATATACCTTTACGAGGTCATCGAAGTGCTTCTACCTCTTTGGAAATGGTGCTTCCAATAATTTTATGTATTTCCTTTGTTTTCTATTTATAGAGATTATGATTCTCATATGTGTCTAGCAAAAGGGCCTATTATAGTCTAGCATGTTGGCATTTTTTATCCATGGAAGCGGAAAGTCTCATCTAAAGCACTACCAATGACTTTTAAAGGTAGAGAGTGACGTTATTGAGGTGATTAACTATTCATTTGTATGTTAGTATGCATTCAAATCAAAACCCTACCTATCATTGCATAGCTCTATATCATTCATAATGTGAGAAGATATAGTCCATTAAAAATAGGAAATAACTGTAACAATCATCATATCATTACAATACACACTTAAAAAGAAAAAGGGGATCTTCATTAAGCAACAACCAACATAATCCAATATAATAACATACCCGCAATAGGACCATAGGTTTCTCACAAAACAAACAACAACCAACTCAGTAGCACACCAAATAGTCCACCAACTAATCATCTAACCCACTCATTAACTAAACAATATATTAACCCTAAAACTCGTTGATCTAATGAAGTTTTTCCTATAACTCTGAAGGGTCTAGTAGCCAGAGAGGTAGCAGAGGCCATTCAATGCAAGGTGGACTAGGTCCACTATATTATTAAATAAGGCGTGCTATGGTGGTTAGATATCTTAGTATATATATAATAAATGTAAGAGGACTTCTTAGAAGGTTTTGCTTCTAGAAGATTCCTCCTCTAGAATGTTCTTAGGTGGTTGGTAGTGATATATATAGGGGTTCAAGAAATGTAATGGGATATAAAGAGAAGAATTGTAATTGGAGCAGTAGCTCAATAGGAGGATGCCCCCTCTAAGAGAAAAGTGAATAGGAGAGGATCCCTTCAATAATAGGATCCATTGTATGGTGTTTCCCTACCCTAAGGGTTTGATATAACAAAGTGGTGGTTTTCTATATTGTTCCGTATATCTTGTGTGTTTATTGTATTCAGATATCTTTGTTACTTTGTATTTAGGTATCAGAGTACTTTCTTTGGAAGGAGTTGTGACTGTGAGGATTTTAAGAGATTTCTTTTGGTATATTATATGTGGTATTTCCAACGGATATTCTCTTTGAACCCCTCATGGAATTACAACGAAACATGGAATCCCTCATGACCAAATTTCAAAATCTACAACAAGATATGGAAGCAAAATTTCAAAATAGTGAAGATAATTATTGTATTTGGAGTGGTAGCTCAATAGGAGGATGCCCTCTTGTAGAAACAAGCGAACAAGAGAGGATACCTTCCATAATAGTATCCATTGTAGATATTATATCATATCACTAGTTGCAGATCTTATTTCCTCTCATAAAAACAACCAATTAAAAAAAAAATGTCTAAAACGGAGTTCGAGAAGTAAAGTTATCGACATTTTAAAATCTGTTATTTTCAAGGTTTTTCTGTGGATGACTGCATGATTTTTTTTTATTTTTGTAGCAGTTGGGGCCAAATTTTACAAACAAAATTACAGATCTGATTTCCTCTTTCAAAAATAGTTGATTTAAAAAAAATAATCACCCAAATTGGAGCTCTGGAAGTGAAGATATAGCTGATTTAAAATCAACCATTTTCTAGGGTCTTCATGACGGCGGCGGGACTGCAGAGTTCATAAATTTTTAGAGGGTGATCAAATTGATATGATATTAGTGCCATTGGATATATTTTTCTAGTTCTTTCTTCAGGAATATTATATGAGGTTTTTTCTATGGATATGCAATGCACTCCAATCGCTGCAAAATTTCCAATGTCCCTAAAAGCTCTTGGTGATATAATAAGAGAACACCATCAAATTTATCTCGCCATTCTCACAGAATATGCTCGATAAGAACTTGTTTGGCATGATTTCGAGAATGATTATGATTATTGGTACTTTACTCTTGTAATGCAGGAGATCCAAAAGAGATATAATAGGGATATCATTGGCATTTACATCTCGACACAATATAATCAAGAAAGATATGCTTGGTATGATTACGAGGATGACTGTGATGATTGGTATATGAATAGTTGTCATTTTTTGGATGACGACCACTTTCATATTTTATTTTATGACTCTAATCCACCTTCTGGAAAGAACATAAATATGACAAATCAAGAGCCAGGTATGTCTACAAGTGTCGAACCTGCATATTCTAAAGTGGTATTATTCCTTCCCTATTCAACTACGACCATTTCCCACTATGTGGATGGATATTATTTTTTGGATCCACATGACAATTGTCAGTCTTTGGAGCATCATTTTTAGTTGGCTATTGGGTTCTGATATCTTATGCATGGAATTCATATGAGCACTTGGACATGGGACCCCAGTTTACAATGGTAGTTGGACTAATTCAACATGGTGGATTTCATTTCTTCATGGAACCCTAGTTCTTTAGTATACTTCAACCCTATGGTCAACAGTTATCGATGGGACTCGGGTATATGGTTGTACACCCTCATAACAATCATTGAGGACAACACTTTAATAAGGGGGATAAAATGTTAGGTAGTGAGAGAGGTAGTGGAGGCCATTCAATGTAAGGTGGAATAAGTCCACTATATTATTAAATAAGGCCCACTATGGTGGTTAGATATCTTAGTATAGATATAATATATTTAAGAGGACTTCTTAGAAGGTTTTGTTTCTAGAATGTTCTTAGGTGGTTGGTAGCACTATATAAAGGGGTTCAAGCAATGTAATGGGATATGAAGAGAATAATTGTAATTGAAGAAGTATCTCAATAAGAGGATGTCCATTCGAAGAGGCAAGTGAACATAAGAGTATCCCTTCCATAATAGGATCCGTTGTATGGTGTTTCCCTACCCTAAGGGTTTGATATAACAAAGTGGTGGTTTTTTATATTGTTCCATATATTTTGTGCGATGATTGTATTAAGATATCTTTGGTACTTTGTATTCAAGTGTTTGGTTCTTAACACCTGCGTTCTATTTTTATGGTTTCCCTTTAAACAAAGGGGCCAACTATAGAACCAAATCCAAGGCTCTGACCCAAAACTCTTTAAAAGTATACAATTAATTAATCTAATTTCCCAATATTATGGAGGCTCTAGTGAGAAAGACTTGGGCATTCTCTTTATCTAATTCGACAACTTATATTTGAGGAAATACTTATCATTCTGCATCAATAAAGGACTCTAGTTGTTGTAGCTCTAAATATGCTTTATGGGTAGTTGAGTGAAATTATCTAAGTTAAGTCCTATCTACCATGTCTACATCATATAATTCTACTAACATATCATCGATCAATTGGAACTATTTAAATGTCTCCATCTACTTGAGGGGGCTAGTAAGTGCACTACACTCACTATTCATCTATTGTATTTTTTCCCTCAACTTCTTGATAGGCCAATATGTTGTTGTATAAGGTCCGTGTAGTCTTGAATTTTAGTATAAATGAGTTGGATTTCACTACTAGATTTACAGAATGATCACATACAATCTATGCTTCATCAACCAAGGGGGTTACCTTCTTCATAAGTTCCCATAGTTTCAAATTGTCATGAGAGAATTCATTGTCTAACTGTTAAGAACCAAATACTAAATACAAAAACACCACAACAGTTATACAGGAACGATATGAAAAATCTCCTTTATTACTATCAAACCCTTGAGGTAGGGCAACACCATATAATGGATCCTATTATGGAAGGGATCCTCTCCTATTCACTTGCCTCTTCGAGGGGGCAACCTCCTAATGAGATTCATCTCCAAATACCATACTTCTCTTCATATTCCATTACATTGCTTGAACCCCTTTATATAGTGCTACCATCACCTAAAAATATTCTAGAGGAGGTATCTTCTAGAAGTAGAACCTTCTAAGAAGTCCTCTTACATTTATTATATCTAACTACCCATTTATTATGTCTAACTACCATAGTGAGTCTTATTTAATAATATAGTGGAACTATTCCAACTTACATTGAATGGCCTCCACTATTATAACTATGGGCCCTCCGACCCCTCCCCACTACCTCTCTAGCTACCTAACATTCCATCCCCCTTATGAAAGCGTTGTCCTCAACACTTGATGTACAACCATATACCAGGGTCCCATGGGTAAGTGTGGACCATATTGTTGAAGTAGACTAGAGAACCAGGGTCCCATGGAGAAATGAAAACCATCATGCTAAAGTAGTCCAACATCGATTGTGAATTGGGATCTCATGCCCAAGTGTTGATGTGAACTCGACACAATATATATCTGAACTCAAGAACCAACTGAAAATGATACTCCAAAGATTTACATTGATCATGGGGATCCAAATATGTAGATCCCTCCATATCCCCAAAATCATTTGAATAACATACTAGTACTAAAGAATACTGAAAAATAGTGTGCATAGAAGACACTGGACTTCTCTCCATAATGTGATTTCTATGAGGTGAAGGAGAGTCATCAAATAGAAGATGGAAGTGGTTGTCATCCCAGAAATAACAAATATCCATATACCAATCATCACAATCGTCCTCCAAAGCATACCAAGAATACATTTATTGATGATATTCATTCATGATATCTGCCATAAGAAATCTCTCCTGCATGCTATCCAATGAATCTTGAATACTATGAAAACTATCAGAGGCTATCTGCAAGGTCATGAAATTTGTCATGCAATGTGCCACACCATTGGGCTTTGAATGCTTCAGTAATATGTAGAATTTCTTTGAGGGTTTGAGAAGAAATAGTCATCTGAGTATGCTATGAAATCTACAGTCCCGCCACCATCACGAAAAAACCCAAAATATAGAACAATAAATTACAGCAGAAAATCGCGACGTTTTTCGGAAAAACCCTAAAAAACTGTTGAATTTAAAATGCTCATAACTTCACTTCCCGGACTCCGTTTCGGCTGATTTGTTTTTAGAAATTGGGTGAAATTGTAAGAGGAACTCAGATCTGTAATTTTTTGGGGCAAATTCGGCCTCCAATGGCTACATAAATAAAAAAAAATTGCACCGCCGTCCGCGGAAAAAACCTTGAAAAATTGTAGATTTTAAAACTTCAATATCTTGACTTCCCAGACTCCGTTTCGGACGATTTTTTTTTTTTCAACTTGGTGGTTTTTATGAGAGTAACTCATATCTACAACCTGTTTATGTAAATTTTGCACAGAATTATACTGAAAATTTATGGAATGTCGTGGCCCTCTTTTTTCTTCTCCGAAAAAAAAATCTACAAAAACAAAAAATATTTGTCCACAATGTCTGCCAAGGAAAGTGGTCTGATACCACTTGTTAAGAACCAAATAATGAATACAACAATTATAAAGGACTAATATGCAAAATCTCCTTTATTACTATCAAACCCTTGAGGTAGGGCAACACCATATAATGGATCCTATTATGGAAGGGATCTTCTCCTGTTCACTTGCCTCTTCGAGGGGGCAACCTCCTAATGAGCTTCAACTTCAAATACCGTACTTCTCTTCATATTTCATTACATTGCTTGAACCCCTTTATATAGTGCTACAATCACCTAAGAACATTCTAGAGGAGGTATCTTCTAGAAGTAGAACCTTCTAAGAAGTCCTCTTGCATTTATTATATCTAACTACCCATTTATTATGTCTAACTACCATGGTGAGCCTTATTTAATAATATAGTGGACCTATTCCACCTTACATTGAATGACCTCCACTATTATAACTATGGGCCCTTTGGGCCCCCCACTACCTCTCTAGCTACCTAACACTAACTTAGCTTATAGTGAAAGTGTATGTTATTTCATCTATGTCCAATATGCACAAATAGTGTCCAAAACTTTTGTAGGTGGGAAATCAAGATCGTAATCTTATGGGTTTGAATCCAATTCCTTCAATTCAAGTCACATATTCTACAAATAGTCTCAGACTGGACCTCTAACTCACTTTTAGGCTATTGTCTTTCCTATAATGATTGAAGTGACTTTTGCAAGTTGGATCTAAAATTTTTGGTTGATATATTGATGTTTATTTTGGCTTTGTTCAATACAGTGATCAAACAAGCCATTTTCAATAGATTTGTCAAACCATTAATGTGTATATTATTCAATATATAGATGTATCTATGATCATCCAAACTATTGATGGACTCTTTCCTTTGGGTCTTTAATAAAAAATGGGGTGATATCAGTGTCCAACTAACAAATTTGCAACATGGCTTGATAATAGGCAGGATCTTAAGTAAACTTTCAAGATACTCCATATCTAATAATTGTTCAAGTGGAGATCATGGAGAAAGAATGGCTATAGAGGTAGACTCTTTTGAATGGGTATGTGTCTCCTCATCTTCAAATTCAACTTTCTCCATCGGAACATCCTCTAGCAATGTTTCCTTAAGTAGATATTCAATTAAACCTAGGAGACGACATTCTAGATCCTCATTTCCACCAAAACCTACTAGCCTATAACCTTCCTACAACCGTTCAATACCCTCAATTACAGAGTATTTCAAATTAGTCTATATTTCCCCACCCACATCACTAGTTATTATGTTGATTCTTGATGGGGAAATTGGGTGGTTGTATGCTAGACTTCATGCTCAATCAAAATACCTATCTAACAATTGTACTATGATTGCGGGGCTCATCTTCAATATGAACCAAGAGAATGTCTGTAGTTTTATTGCTCTCATAGTGTTGAAACACTTCCAAAGTTTCTTCAACCAAGGAAAACCCTTTCTTGTGTGAAAAATCAATAAGTTTGATTTATAAAGTCTTACTTGTCAATCCATGAAATTGATCAAATAGCGGAACCCACCATAGAAAGAGGTGCAGGAACAAGATTTGATGGTTCAAAACCATAGGCTATACGAGAATCACTATGAATTCATTGTTAAAGGGATTGACCATCATTTGTTTCTTCAAAGGGATATCACCCTGCAACAACCCTGCAACAAGCTTATCATTGTTCTAAAAAAATACTTCAAATCCCAATTTGAGAAGGCGCATCAACATGAATTTGAGTCCTCAACACTATTGGTAAGACTACTTTTGCAGTCTCTTGCACTACTATGATATGAGGCTATAATGTTGTTAATTTGAATCTCTATAGCCCCCTCTCCTTGGGCCAATTTTTTTTTACTCACAAACGTTAGGTATTTGCGATGGTAATTTGCATTGTTTTTTTGTTGATTTTGCAACATTACAACAATCAACAAAACATTTAAACAAATGTTGTTTTTCCTTTCTACCATGTTTATGTCTCTTTGCATCAAAGTTACATCATATTTACGTGATAATTATTTCTCTAAAAAATCACTGAGCATTGTCTAAACATTCTACGTTTTGGTATTTTCACCAGAATCAAGCGATATAAATTTGGGCAAAATTGCAATTTTCTCTTGTTTAAATTGTATATCTAAATACATAAATGGCTTCAGCGTCATGGAAAACCATTGTGGCACTAGGATTATACAAACTTAACCACTGAAATATGAAGATCCAACAATTTCTCGTTGGATTTTAGACTAGAGTGTATGCACAATAGTTACGTCATGTACATCAAAATAAGACAAATAGAACATTGAGTTAAAGTTGAGTTAACCTTCTCTAAAAACTATCAAACATAGAAAAAGGAAGATCATATTTTTATAGGCAGTTTGGCCAAAATATTTTTGCTCAAAAATGTATTCCAGAATCATTTGTATTTAGTATGACATTCCATTTCTTAGAGGTGCACGATGCTCTCTCTCTCTCTCTCTCTCTCTCTCTCTCTCTCTCTATATATATATATATATATATATATATATAACTGAACTATTTTTTTTTAAGTATTGAGTTTGGTTTATTCGACTAGCTTCAGAATCCATCCATGTTCATCTATTTAAAAAAATGTGTTATCACAAGATTGGTTTATGCCTCGGCGTTGCATAAATCCTTCATTATTCATTTTGGCAAATGAATACAATTGTTATGAGATATTTTATTTATTTTGGGGAAAATTGAAATTATATTGAGTTATGCCCAATCTCCAAGTTCAAGCATCAAAATCACTCACGGATTTGCGCTACCCAATCGCACGCAGACACATAGGCATGCGCTACCTAAATTCTGGCAGAAAACGAATTATGGAGAGTTATTTTACCAGTTTTGAGTCACTAACTTAAAACTTGGATTGTGAACTTGAGAGGGTATTTTTGAAAACTGGAGGAGGTTTTTGTTCATAACATTCCAAATAAAAAAAAACCTCTCTCAGTTTTTCAAAATGTGTTATGATTTGTGAGATATTAGACATAAAAGTGGCGTTACCGAATCTGCACAGCGGTGCTACCTAATTTCCTATAGCGGTCACGATTTTGATATTCGCCTTGTTGGGAGGTTGCCACCTGTCAAGGAGGATTTGAATGGCTTCTCAAGGATCAGTTAAATTTCAAGGGACACCTGCACCTAAGATTTAGCTTCATCAAAGGCCTCATGCATGAGGTGGAAACAATTTATTAATGACTTCCAACAAATTCCTGAAAATTAACAGTTTGTTGGATTTTTGTCTCTTTGATTGTTGCCACCTATCTCCAAGGCTTAGAATCCAATGGAGGAGATGGGATTTGACCTCCTAAGGTTATTTGGATGTTATTTTCTATTTAAGGAGGGAGATCTCTATTGGAGAAGGGGATTCATGAGCCAAGAGAGGCTAGAGAGAGTAGGAGCAGGCAGTTTTCATGTGTGTGTTCATTTGTAAGCCTATGGGCATTTTATGATTGTAAGCATTACTACTATTGGAGACTGATGAGAGCTGTGATTTCAGATTGTAACTCTTCTGTTTATATTTCTTCTTATTTGAATATATTGCAGATTTGAGGATCAAAGGCTATCATTGATTTATGGATCCCTAAGCAGCATAGGATCTGTTGTATTTTGCCCGTCAGTCATTGTTTATATTCAAGTATTTGTTGATTCATTAAATTGAGAGGATCTCTGTTTAGTGAACATTCTACTTTATGTTTTCCTTCTTCATTCTTCCACTTATCAACATATAATCTTGTTTTTTGTTGAGCAGCTTTTGTGTCTTCGATGAGTAGGATGTTTGTGACTCCATTGCCCATTGATGTAGCCTACTGATCTACAGTTTGCAACCCTCTCTCTTTCTTTATCCATCTTGTTGATCCACCTATTCAAAACCAAAATTATCTTTTACATTCTGATGGGTGTTAAGCTTACATTTTAACAGTGAAAGTATAACTTTCAATGTTAACACAATACATTAAAAATTATCATATAACTGCTGCCTATATAACAGATTCCCACTCTTTCGTTCATTTGAAGAGCTCCAAATTCAAATGAACCAAAACTTCTCATTTAGATCTTGTTTCCATTTATATCTTTGTATTTAAAACTTTGCATTCATGTTATGTTCCTAATTCTGTTTATTATTAATGTATTGTTTATTAATAATTAAGTATTTTACATTCATTTTGATTTTCTTGGTTTTACATTTTCGGTGTGAGAACACAAAACAAAAACAATAGATGCGCGCCACCTTTGACAGCATCAGTGATATAGAGAAAAGACAGACGAGTATAGGCAATCCATATAGAGCAGGGCCATCGATTTTTCCAGGCATTGGAAATCGCGACGGTGGCAACTCTGTCATCACGACTGCGGTTTAGTTGAAGATAAAACCAGTAGGAATTAAAAATCCAATACTCAACGAAAAGAACAAAGAGCAACTCAACGAGAGTGACTTCTCACCGACTGCAGTAGATTGTGTGGAAGTCCTGTTTTATTGTCTTTCCTGATATTCATATTCAAATTTCATTGCAGTGGGGGCAGTGGCCATCGATTTTGCCGGCATTGGAAACCACAACGATGGCAACTCAATCATCACGACTGCGGTTTAGTTGAAGATCAAACCAACAGGAATTAAAAATCCAATACTCAACGAAAAGAACAAAGAGCGACTCAACGAGAGTGATTTCTCACCGACTAAACCTGACAATAGACTGTGTGGAAGTCCCGTTTTATAGGCTTTCTTGATATCCATATTCAAATTTCATTGCAGTAGGGCCTCGCTGGTTATACATATTTATTGCACACCTTTACTTACGCTGACATTCGCATAAAAATCACTCCATTATTTATATATCGGCGTGCATTACATAGATAACAATTACAAAATATGATAATGAAGCTCTGACCACTCATGGAGGGGAGATTACAAAAAAATAATGAAGCTCTCACAACTTTCAAACTCCAATATGATAATGAAGCTCTGACCACTCATGGAGGGGAGATTACTATTAAAAAAAAAAATGAAAGTCACATGTCAGAAACTTATAAAAATTACATACTTAACATAACAATTATAAAATATGATAATGAATCTCTAACCATGTTCAAAGAAT
Source organism: Picea mariana (assembly GCA_032191745.1). Taxonomy (NCBI): domain Eukaryota; kingdom Viridiplantae; phylum Streptophyta; class Pinopsida; order Pinales; family Pinaceae; genus Picea; species Picea mariana. The sequence continues at coordinate 35,449 of JASDQU010241642.1, read as the reverse complement.
GTTAAAGAGGGAGACAACTTGTTCCTTAATTTTGGAGTCAACATGTCAGAAACTTATAAAATTACATACATAACATAACAATTATAAAATATGATAATGAATCTCTAACCATGTTCAAAGAATGTTAAAGAGGCGACAACTTGTTCCTTAATTTTGGAGAGCTTTGAAAGTGGTAGGAAACATTATAAATGGAGGGGATTGGTTCCCATTTCAAGTCCATAACATGATTTCCCCTTTTCAATAAGGTTTTCTATTAGGTTATAATGTTACATTAGGAAATATTCTAAAAAGAGGGGATTGGTTACCATTTCAAGTCCATAACATTATTTCCTCTTTTTAATAAGGTTTTCTATTAGGTTATAATGTTACATTAATTTAATTGGGTGAACAAACTCTATACGATGGATATACTTTTATGAATTTGTGTAATGGTATGGTTTGTATCCATGAAATCTTAATATAGTTGTTAATTTGAAAATTGAAACAACCCAAATGATCATACAATTGAGTTTATGACTTTCACTCATATATTCCCTGTATAATATGCAAAAGGTAGATGAAAATCTAGAGTAACTACTTCTTGGATGACGAGTAATTTGAATGAACATAGAATCTATAGGTCTTAAGTTGTTACTAAAGTATTCAATCATTAAAACACATGAAATCATATACTAGATCCATAGATACTCCAAAGTGACAAAGTGTTGAACATTGTAAAGTGAAATAATCATTATTGTTGAAAAATAAATGAATTAAACTAGTTCTCAGTTTTCTAAAAAATTCTTTCCTACATACAAATAGAAGTAAAAGATAATAAAATAAATTATCATAGCTCGGTCCTTAGTCCTCCCCTTGAGCAGGGCTTACTCAAGTAAATTATTGAAACCCTTAGAGACACTCAACACTTAGAAATTCAACAAAAGTCAATCTTCTTTATTCATAAACTATAATAAAACATTAGGGAAAGAATTTTCCTTCCTAGTACAATTCAAGTTCTCTTGAATAGAAGTAAGGAAATGGAATAATTATACTATCTTCCTATCCTGTTAGTTATGCCTCTATTTATAATTGAAAAGAGTCATATGTAAACCTTCTAATCAATCCCTTGATTGGGGGAATATCCCATAACTTCCTAGATTTTTGCATGTTGTTCCAACATAATGATTTTCCCTCCTAGTTAATCCAAATTCCCTAGATCAACAAGGAATTGAGTTTTGTGACGTGATTATGTGTTATGCAACAAATACTTAATATAGAACAATAAACCATAGTAAACACCATGTACAACAAATGTGACCATGTAGCACAACTCCAAGATAGATAAGAGAGTTGATTCACACACTAACTTATTAAATAATAGGAGAACCTCCTCTAAACATTCCAATACATTCATACTCTAAATCACATATTCCTCAATAATGACTACCTGATCTCTATATATACCTATTCACAGATTGCACATGTTATGACCCAAGGGGGGAATATATATGTCTAAATGTATATGATATGACCCCAAGGGAGGGATTAAATGTACATGTAATGTGTAAATACATATGTAATAGGGTCGGCCTAGTAATAAAGGGGCCTCATGTGCAAGTGTGAATAGCTATATATAAGAGATCATGTATTCATTATTGGGAGTGAATGGGGAAGTATGAATGGTATTTAGTTATTTGGAGGGGGTTTTCCTATTCTTTAAGGAGTTATTGTGTAACTTATATATCTTGGAGTTGTGCTTAACATTGATATTTTGTACATTGTGTGTACTTCTATTATTTTATGATATTTTGAGCATTTGGATCATTACATTTGGTGTCAAAGCTATTCACACTTGCACATGAAGCCCCTTTATCACTAGGTTGACCCTATTACATATGTATTTACTCATTACATGTACATTTAATCCCATATATTCCCCCCCCTTGGGGTCATATCATATACATTTAGCCATATATATGCCCCTCTTGGGTCATAACATAGTACCCTCCTTCATAAATATTTATCCTCAAAGATTTGCATTTAAAGGTTTCACATGTGATGAAACCAAGTAATATGATTTTCTTATGTTTCTTCTTTCTTCATTCCATTGTTGATGATATATCCATCCAAAATCAATTATTTTCGGTCTTAATTTTTTGTGTCTAGTTGTTGCATAATTTTCTTTCCTTTGATTCCATGTATGTTTCTTGAAGCTTCTCCAATTTGTAGTGGTTGTTTGTCATTGATAATAGCTTGTTGATGAGTAGTTTGGTGATGCCTTGTTCCATGAATATTGACAAGTATTTCATCTTCTTCCTTCATAATGTTGATATCGTCCTTCTCGTCTTCCTTGAAATGTTTCTTGGTAATGAGGGTGTTGATATGGTTTCACATTTGACGGTTTTTCTTCATTCTTCACATGCATTTCATCTATCTTCTTTTCATAGACAATGACATCCTATATTATCTTTGCTCGTTCCTTGATTACTCTAGCCTTGGAGATAATATCAGCATATTTGGAATGTACATCCTCTAGATGGAGTTCAACTTCTTCAAGTATCTTTTGTTGACCTTCTTGAATATTGTCTTCTTTCTCATTTTGAAGCTGCAAGGTGATGCCATCTATCAAATTATGACGTCCTTCTTCAATTATGGCTTGCATTTCTGACTTTACCTCATCCATATTTAAATATTCCTCAATCTTCTTGCAAATTTCCTCTTGCAGTCTTTTGGTAGATTCTTCATCCAAGATTATTTTTTCTTCTTTATTTTGACAATTCTTTTTTTCTTATTTCAATCTCTTAACCTCATCCAATAGTTTTTTATTATGGCTTCATAATCTACATATATCTTCATCTTTCATTTTCAAATCTTCCCTTGATTCATCTTTTTCCCACTTACCTTTACTATTCTTTTCTTGTTTTAGTTTCTTAACCTCCTTAATGAGTGATTCATTAAGGGATATTATCTTAGCTAGTTCCTCACCCTTCTCTTAATCTCTTCCTTTGCTTCTTTTAATTCATCTTGAATTCTATACATTTCCTCCATTTTTTGTATCCCTAATCCATTTATCTAAGAAGATTTTTTCAAATTCTTCCCATGTGGAGTGGAGTCTAGCATCTTCATCAAGGCTTCTCCACCACTTATGAGCTCCACCTAAAAATGAAAAAATATAACCCACAAGGACTTATACCAATCCTCAAACAATATTCATTCACCATCCTCAACCATTCTCTGGGATTGATTTCATCTTTATCTTCATCTCCACTAAAGTTAGGTATTGTCATTGATTCTTAATTGAGGTCTAACCCCAATCCTTGATATCCAATATCTGTATATTAAGGATAAATGTCTCAAATACCTATAATCCTTGTTCCAATATAATATTATAGGCTTTATCTTTCCAACGGATTTTGAATCAACTCAATCGTACATTCCAATAAAAAATAATGATAGTTTTAGGTCAACATACCTTGGAAACCTTGATTTGGAGTCTGTCCTCCTAGACGACCTTACTTCTGATGTGTATCTCTGCAATTTCAGTCGTTCTTAGTCTCAAATTGTGCCCTATAGTACTCTAAATTTTCTTCTCTGCAATGCCATGAGTTTAAGAAAAATTGGATGTGTCAAGTGGAATTTATAGTAACTTCCCCACACCTTGTTGATTTTTGGCCTTTCCAAGAGAGATAACTTGTACAGCATGCCCCATGCACAATAATTGATATAAAATTTTAAAAATTGTACCAGAAATACTTTGGCCTATCCAATGTTCATTGCAACTAGTCTCACTCATTTTGGATCATTTATGAATAATTTATGGGTATTTTACCCGGAACACATGTTTCAGATTAGTCAATAGGACTAGTCAACTACCCTATCTTACACAGGGTGTATCTACAATAGTAGGATGAACCAAAAGATGAATTTTTTTATCAAATCTACATTGCTAATTTCTATGAATATACTTCTATTTTCAAGGTCGAAAACGTCACAAAAAAAAATTTATAGGAAAAATTAAGAGATGAAATTTTAACCCCAAGTACCTTTATCCGTCTACTAAATATCCTCCAAGGATGATCCAAAAAGATCTTTTAAAGACAATATGATTAAGTTTTTAAAGCATGAGTTCATTAACCATTTAGGAATTGAAGAAAGAGGAAGACATTAATGATATAACATGGAAGACATAATAAGAATGTAGATCTGAACGTAAGCACAAAGAATCCACAAAGTTGTTAATGGAGGTCAACAAGATTACGTACGTTTCCAGGCCTTTTGTCTTAGTGGGTGATGCTTTCTTATTTCT
>JASDQU010241642.1:15620-27519 GCA_032191745.1 Picea mariana | reverse complement strand
AAATCTGTGTTTTTTGGGGGGGGGTAAAAGTCAATAATGTCGATTGGATCTAGTCCAGGTTGTTAGAAAGGATAAATGGTGTCTTCCCACTAAAGTTCAAATCCCACTTGTAACATGTTTCATTATTTGTGAGTGAATATTGTGAACCATGAATAATATCTCACTTTAACAATGGGATTAACAATTACATAGTAAAAAAATTAACATGTCATGTTAATATAAAATTGAGATTTATAACTCTTCGTGTATCAATGAAAACATATCTTAAAGATAAAATTAATAGCCAATAAAAAATATATTAAATAAATTTAATTTTTTTAAAATATTGAATTATGAACATTTTTTAAAAATAAATGTCAAAATATAAGAGTGGTTGTTCACATCCAAAGGAACATTTAAATCATATTTTATGTTTACTTTTATTATATTCCATGATTATTTTATTTTATTTTTATGAAAAAGAGTGGAAATGGAACCATGAATGAGTGGAGAAATTGCCTTTCCATTTACAACTAAAGTTTACCCTAGTTGTTTTGTGCAAGTTTGTCATCTTGGTCGTGGATATATGCAAGTGCACACCATCTTGGCTGCTTTGGTTGTCCTTTTGTGCAGGTTTGTCATTATCGTCATGGTTGTATGGTCTAATTTTGCGCTCACTACTGTGGATGTTGGCTTCGTCGTCCTATAACAAAGATTGGGGAGTTACTGTAAGAAGCCAACTCAAATTTCAAGTGCACGAGGATTCCTCAATCTAATTTTGTTGGGAAGCTTTCTTGTCTAAGACACAATGGGATATGGTATCAGATCAAAGGCATAAGCGATCAAAGCTTTAGTTAGATTCCTAAAACCCATCAAAGGAAATTATACTTCGCATAGGAGATTTGTTAAATGAGCAAAATCCATTCCTTAATTGGATATTTTGTCCTCAAAACCAAGAAGAAAAGCCCTTATTCTATCTAGCATGCACTAAGTGGAAAATTTATAGGCTTTTAGCCTAGCCCAAGAGCTATAGAATCTTGGGTAGTAGAGCATTGGTGACCAAAATTCATGGACGGGTACTTTAATTTGCTTCAATTCATGGGTATTTTGTGTTTCTTTTTCTCAATAGGGAGGAATACTATTTGATCTTTCATTTTGGACCTTGTGTCATGGGATCTAGGGGAGTGTTTTTATCTTCTTGGTCTCTCGACTTCAATCTAGATGAAGATATTTTTTTAGCCTTGGTGTGGGATAGGTTACTACATCTCCCTTTGATATTTTATAGGATGATAACTCTCTCATAGATGTTGGGAAGAAGCTAGGCTGATTTATTGATTGACACATGGCCAAAAGGAACATGTACTGTTGCGCGTGAATATGTGTGGAGGTGAACGTAGAGAGGTGATCCAAAATGGATCTAAACAAGACAATGGTTGTAAGATTCAGTACCTAAGTGCAATTTGACAATTAATGAGGGTAGGGAAACATATAAGACAACACGAATGTTAAAAACTAAATGAGACAAAAAAAAAAGAGAGGAAAAATGAAGAATTAAATAAAACATGAAGTGAAAATAGGAGAGAAAAATAAAGAAGAATGAGAAATAAAATGTCACTCTCTTGGCCTTCCCATTACCCCCATCTCTCATATATCTTCTCACTCCTTTACTCTCAATGAATGTTTTTAGCTAGGAGGAGAGAATGTAAAGGAGGAGTCATGTGAATTGTTGAATGGCCATAGAGCCATGAACTACATTGTAGCTTGAGATAGCCGAAAAGAAAATTGAACAACCACTTGAAGCTAGTTTTACCATTTGAGTTTCCAGGGTAAAATCTATCTATCCGTTATGCGATTGATTTTATGTGCAATGATAATCTCTCATAAATATTTAATTATTGCTCCTACTTGTGTTTAATGGTTGTTTTAAGTGTGTTGATAACTATTGGATGGAATTACTATCCCAATTGTGTTAAGTGAATGGATATAATGACTATAAATATGTTATTCCACTTCATAGTTTCACTCTCCCTAGCAATTGAAGATTACTAACAACTCTCTATTCTTCACCATTCATTTTCTGAGATTTGAGATCCATGGCTGTTATCAATCGGTTGTTGCCCTTATCTAATTGAGTTTCCAATTATGCATATCGAGTTTATAAATTCAGTCATGTTGAAGTTGTTGGCAACTAAACCATTTGCATTTTCCTAAGCTTGGGGCCAACATCCAACAAATTGATTGAGGTTGTGCAAGCCATATAAGCCGTATGTAGGTCGTACAACCCATATACACGGGCTATGGAGATCTTCTAAGCGTGTAGAGGATGGGACGTTTCCTTGGATGGTTGCACGGTGAGCTCAATTCTCATTCCAACAATTACATTGTGAAATTAACTCACACGTGGCTTCAATTCCACCGTTAATTCAAGCATTAAACCAACACCCTTGCATTACATTCCTTACCCAATCATTGGATGAGTCTCCTATGTCTCATGCATACATGTGGGTTTACTTTCACTCTTGAACCCTCCATGTAGATGTTCTTTTCTTTTAATTGTCAATTAAAAGAAAGTATGGTGTGGAAAGCGTTATATGTTCACATTGTTCTCTCACTAACGACTAGATTTAGATGTACATATGTGTGGTTGGTTGTTGAGTTGTATTTTAGTTAATGAGCAACATGGGTACATGTAGGGCCAGTTCAAGAGTAATAGTTGGCCTTGCCATTGCCTTGCCTCTTATGATTAAAAAATAAAATATGAAAGCCTAAAACGAAAAGATGCGAAAGATACATTGTTTGCTTGAAGAGATATGGTAAAGCTCGTGTGCCTCTTTGAAATCTCTATATGATATTTAGATCTAGAGATTCTTGCAAAGTGGAAGAAATGCTTAGTTTTACATAATCATTTCAGTATTCAATTCATAAACCAGTTACAATTGACTCTTCTTGTATTTGTATTGGTATTCACTCATCCCAATATCATTGGAATAACTCAATTTGCATAGGCCAAGTTCAATAAAATAGAATGGGGTTTCTCATATATGGAAATTGTGAATGTTGGGCTTTAATCCAGGCATTAAACTCCATGAACTAAACACTTGCACTTAGTTTCAAACCAAGAAGTAATTATAGTGATGAAGTTACACCTCAATGTAATAGTTCGTGGGCATAGTAATGATTGATTGGCATCAAAAGGATTCCTTCTGGCTAACAAACAATGTTTTATGTTGTGCCAGGCACTGGAACCCTCCATTTTCTTGTAATCTACTTGCAAAACCCCTCCAAGAAAATTGAGACCCTTTGTTTTTCTGGCGTTGAGAACTCATCAACTGGTATCTTCTTGATGGATTCTGACTCTCACTGTAAACATGATATTCAAGCTTCACACTTCAACCCAATTTGTTTCTTTTGATTTTAAACACTTAAAAAAAATTTAGTCAAATCTTTGGGTGAGTTAATGTAAACTCCTCCGATGCACATTGGATGAGTTACCACAAACTCCTCTGACGTACATCGGAGGAGTTCCCTCCAACCACGCCGATAAGCATCGAAAAACTTATTGTTGTCTCCTCCGAAAAGGCTTTTCTATCGATTCCATCAGAGGAGTTGTTATCTTCTCTTCCAATAACGTATCGACACCCTTCGTGCCAAGTTCTTCGATGTGCATCGAGGACTTTCCCACAAAGTCCTCCGATACACATCAGAGGACTTTTCACTAACTAAGTCGATAACGCCCGACGCCACTTCACAAATTTATTGCACCCCAAAGCTTATAAAAGAAGTCTGCCCCTCTTGTTTTTCGTTCATTCGCCAAGAGACCGAGGAAAGATGTAAAATTATAGGAGTGAGTAAATCAAAGGCATGAGTGCAACTGTGCCAATTACAATTGTCCAAGTGTCTACGAACGCCAGGTATGCCCTCGGTGCTTAATCTCCCATTCTTTCTAGGGTTAGGCTTTTCACACGGATTTAAAAAAGAATTAACTCTGCCAAGTTGTCACATGATTCTCCCCTCTTGATCATTTATTACCCTTTTCGAGCTACCCTTGCGCCCCAATCCCTACCTTTCCTAGTGCTCATACTTTGCCACAATCCAGGAATGTCGGAGGCCTCCAACAATACTCGCATAATCTTGGCCTCAAGTTAGGTTATCCAACACAGGTGCATTGTCACAAAACTGATATGGTCTCAGCCTTGATGAGAGGACCATCTCCAAACACAAATATTCGTAAAACCTACTTGAAACCCCTCAAGCAAGAATGATCCAACCTCTGGCAACCATAGGTTTTGACCTTGTAACTTGAACCAAACCCTATGCTGAAACTTAGTGCAAATTCAACACAACTTCCATAGTTTTCGAAGGTTGTCATGTGAACTTCCCCCGCTTCCATAGGAAGTCTTCCACCTAACTGGTCCAATACACATCAACATAACTGCATTGAATTCCCCGGTTTGCATGTAGACTATTCGGAGTACTTCGTATGAACTCCCCTGATACATTGAAGGAGTCCGTATCAACTCCTCTGATACATCAGAGGAGTTAAGATTAACTTTGCCAATTTTTCATGACTCCTCCTATTCATCGACAAAATTGACACTAATTGGTCCCATCACTTTGGAGGAGTTGTTACAAGAATTGTTGGTCCCATCGACGATATTCCCATCAACTTGCCCAAGGCACACATAAAACTATCGGAGCAGTGGAAACTAACCCCTTTGATAGTCGTCGGAACAGTTCGTAAGAACTGCTCCAATTTTGACCTTTTGAGCATCTTTTAAGCCAATTTCTTCTCTAGCTCTCATCTAAGTGCTCACCATGCTTGCTATTATACTTTCATCATCAGATGACGATCTTCCACCCAACATCAACTCGAGTGAATCCTCGGGTATTTGAAGATACTTAGACATATTAGTTTTATGCATTAGCTATGTTTTTATTTGTATTTATCTCATCCTTACCTTGCAGGTTCAGACAAGTCTCAAAGGAAGAAAACAACCAGTAAAGTGCCTGCTACCGAGGCCTATGGAAGTGGCCAACAAATTAAAGATGAACTAGACACTTTGGGGGCCATGTACAATGGTACCTATGGATTCATGGATAAAGGAGAGGAGGTTCTCAGATGGGGGGATGTATATCAGATGTTTAAAAAGAAAATTTTTCCCATTGATGCCAAGGACCAAGATGAACTTAAGATTTTTAAGAACATTAGAAGGTTTGGGATATTCAGAATAGTAGGTCGTGTTGTGTGTTTCCTTGCATCAACACTATCACTTGGATACTGAAACACGTGGATTCAGAAAGCATGTATGTCTGCAATGTTGCAGGATAACCCATAACGTCATTCCAGCCCAAGGACTTGGCCAAATGTTATCACCTGGAAAAAGGGATCAAGAAGCTAGAAAATGAACTTCTTGGGGGGTTCAAGCATACAACCAAGGATCTATGCCCCACCTGGTACAAACCAAACAAAGTGTTCAAACTCAAACCCTCTGGTGGATATCCCACGTCCACTCTTAGAAGACCTTATCAATACATGGTGGCCATGTTGTGCAGGCTATATGGGGAGGAAGACGCCTCCAAGTTTTCCTTATCATATATGCCATTAATCTACTACTACGAGGACAAAGGATCGTCGTTCAACTGGGACGACATCTTATCAACAAACCTGACAGAGGCCATCATTGTAGTTGTAAAAGCCCAACCCAAGACCTTCCCCCGTTTCCATGTGTCTTCATATCTCATGGACATAATGTGTGTAGCTCACCAATACCCAAAGATAGGTTGGGCATGGCAGCCAACCAACCTATCCATTCATATATACTACCAAGGAGAAAAAGTACATGATTGGATACCAAAATACTTGGGATCACTTCCTAGCTCCACTACATGAATTTATTTTCTGCACACCTGCTCCATGCATGACTGATAAAACCATTGTCGTCATAAAAAGAATTGGAAATTGCTACATGATGAAACATTGCACCTACATTAGAGTGTATAGAGCCATGAAAGCCCCTCATTTATTGCCTCGATTTGTACTGGATAGATTAGTTCTTCAACAGGTAGCATATCAGACAGTAATCCATAGAGTCAGTGGAATACTCTACAGAGATAAGAAGGTGATATGGCCTCCACTCCCACTATACATTGGCACTTATTATTTTTCAAACACTAAACAAGCCCAGGAGGAGGTAGATACTTTACTTTCATATCATTTTGGGGAGGAAAGGTTCATGAGACACAACCCCAAAAAAGTCATAAAATAACATCTTAACAAGATAGGCCTACCTTGGGAGTATACATCAGAAATCCGGGAAGAGGAAGAAGCACACTGCGATGCTAGAACTTACGATGACGTCCTCTTTAAAAGGTGAGGCAGACTCCTCGAGAGGATTACAAATGAAGAAAAGGCACGAGAAGAAACTAGAAAGAAAGTAGAAGAACAAGTAGAAAGAACATCTACCGCTACTGCATCTACACAGTCTAGATCTGCAGAGGAGGAGGAAACATTGGCAGATAGGAAAAGAAGAGACAAGGAGAAAGTTCATAAGAAGAAGAATGACACCTCAAAAAAGAAAAGTAAGATTGAAGCTAACAAAGATAAAGCTAAAACCGATGCGACAACTATAGTTGAGGCAAAAGCGAATGAAACTGCCCAGAAAGAGGCTAAGAAAAAGGTAGCAACCGAAAAAGCTGCAACATAAGTGGCAACAACATCATCATAAGTGACATAGAGGGCAACCAAGGAAGTTGTGGACAAAGAAACATAAGAATAACATAGGAAAAAGGATGGGGAAGCTAGAAATAGTCAGACAGTCCCAATGGACATCGACCTACTAGAGATATTCACAACATGAACTAGTGTTCAATCCCAACTTGGTGGGATAGATATGGGATTTTGAGCTCCATTTAAAGCAACAAAAGTCCCCAATTTGAATAAATTCACCTATGACAAATATTCAGGCAAAATTGTGCAAGAACGAGAAAGAAGTTGCCTATGCTAGAAGGAAACCCAATCTCAGTTGTTACATAGACCCTTGTAACCGAAGATGTCAAAACATATCTCGTCGCCATAGCTTCCGCTGGCTCTGCCTTCATGATTTCCACAGAAGACAATTTATTAATGACTTCCAACAAATTCCTGAAAATTAACAGTTTGTTGGATTTTTGTCTCTTTGATTGTTGCCACCTATCTCCAAGGCTTAGAATCCAATGGAGGAGATGGAATTCGACATCCTAAGGTTATTTGGATGATATTTTATATTTAAGGAAGGATATCTCTATTGGAGAGGGGGATTCATGAGCCAAGAGAGGCTAGAGAGAGATGTAGCAGGCAGTTTTCCTGTGTGTGTTCATTTGTAAGCCTGTGGGCATTTTAAGATTGTAAGCATTACTGCTATTGGAGACTCATGAGAGCTGTGATTTCAGATTGTAACTCTTTTGTTTATATTTCTTCTTATTTGAATATATTGCAGATTTGAGGATCAAAGGCTGTCAATGATTTATTGCAGCAGAGGATTTGTTGTATTTTGCCCATCAATCATTATTTATATTCAAGTATTTGTTGATTCATTAAACTGAGAGGATCTCTATTTAGTGAACATTCTATCTTATGTTTTCCTTCTTCATTCTTCCACCTATCAGCATATAATCTTGTTTTTTGTTGAGCATCTTTTGTGCCTTCGATGAGTAGGATGTTTGTGATTCCATTGCACATTGGTGTAGCCTACTGATCTATAGTTTGCAGCCCTCTCTCTTTCTTTATCCTTCTTACTGATCCACCTATTCAAAACCAAAATTATCTTTTACATTCTGATGGGTGCTGAGCTTACACTTTAGCAGTCAAAGTGTGACTTTCAGTGCTAACACCTCCCACCGTTCCAATGCTACATGCTCATCCATATGAGACATCCGAGTCACTTTCTTTCTTTAATTTCCTGAAGTAATTTCCTGAAGAAATCACGACATCCCTCCCCTCCTCTCACAAGGGGAAGGAAATCTAGCCGATATTTGAGAGAATATGAAGGAGAATTGAATATTCTCTTGGGCTAGCAGTCAAATTTGGATTCCCCTATTTAAGGAGGGGGGTAAACATCTTTCGTTGATATTTATGTATTGTTTCTATATTATATTATGTAAACAATTTATAAGAATTTATCCTTTTGCTTAAGAATATGAAAGGAAAAGTCTCTATAGGAAAGCTCATCTTCTCTTCTTCCATCTCTTCGACATGAGGAAGAAAGAACTGCAAGTCATTATCTCCCCTCTTAATCTTTGTATTAACAAGCCACTTGGTTTGGCCACAACCTTTTTTTTAATGCAAACTACAATTGTTCAAATATACACACACAAGGAGGAAAAACTGTGTTGAATATTCAACAAACCCTAAAATTCTAAATTTTTGAGTACCACTTTTTCTTTGGTTTTTGTAAAGAGATGTTATATGTTTTCGGTTTTTTAATTTTTATGCATCTCATATAGGATAACAACAAGTGTTTAGCTTAAAAAAATACAAAAAATTCTAAATCCAAAGAATAAACCAAATTTGAAATGAAAAAAAATGATATCGACAAAGTTCAAAAAACTTGTAAACACCAAACAAACCACTTTGTATGTCGTCTATGCAAAGAACTAACATTTTGGAGGATGCTTAAGGATCAATAAGTTTTTCAAAAGGCATCGTTTTTTTTTTTTTCTCGAGCATCGATAATAACAAAAGAAATCAAGACTCACCAATATGTGAAAACAAGTTTTTTCGTGGGCGCCAAAAAGGTCTAACAAAGAGTTTTTTTCTCTAGCGCCGATGTAAAAGACAAATTTTGAAAAAACACCGATCGAACAATTTTCAAATGTTCCAAGAAATTATTAATCTTTTGGGAAACTATCAAAAGGCATGAAATAAGTTTGTTTCCTAGCACCGAAAACATGGAGTACCTTTTTGAAGTTCGTCGATAATCATAGACAGTTTTTTGAAAGTGATGATAGAGTAGGGAAGTTTTTCGAATGCGTTGAAAGGAGTTTTTTGGAAAGCACCAAAGGTGAGTTTTTTGGAAAGCACCAAAGGTAAGTTTTCCCGAAGTGCCAATAAACGAAGTTTTTCGAAAAGCATCAGTATATTGAAAGTAAGTTTTTGGGAAATTTCCGAAAAGGGATCAGAAGGCAATTTTTTGGACAACTTTGATGCACTTTATTTCATAATCTCTGATAAATCCAAATTTTTAGGATCCACCAATAAGCATAGGTTCTTGGGAGATCGCCGATGAAAGAATAGAGTAGTGTTTTTAAAGTGTCAATGGATCATCCGACTACTTTTAGGGGCTTCACTAAAAATCACCACCATGCATTTTTAAGCCAATCAATGTTCTCACAGGCACATTTTTCAAGAAATTCCTCATACCTTTTTGAAAATCGCCAAAACAAGTAAAGATGAGTTTTGGGTGCTTGTCAAAGAACATAGGTGACCATTAATGCATAGATTTGGCTACAAAGGTGTCAATATATTGAAATTAAGTTTTTGGGAAATCACTGAAAAGGGATTGTAAGGCAATTTTTTGGACAACTTTGATGCACATTATTTCAGAATCTCCGATAAATCCAAGTTTTTAGGATCCACCAATAAGCATAGGTTCTTGGGAGATCGTCGATGCAAGAATAGAGCCGTGTTTTAAAGTTTTGATGGATCACCCACCTACTTTTAGGGGCTTCACTAAAAATCACCACCATGCATTTTTAAGCCGATCGATGTTCTCACAAGCACACTTTTCAAGAAATTCCTCATACCTTTTTGAAAATCGCCAAAACAAGTAAAGTTGAGATTTGGGTGCTTGCCAAAGAACATAGGTGACCATTAATGTAGAGTTTTGGCTGCAAAGGTGTCCAATCAACATTCAATTCATGTGATTTAGAGAATCAAATTCAAATGAGTAAGATCCTGCCATCATTACTCCCAAATTCAATCCCTTAGTTGTTAAATTCAAACCTTGTCGGTTAGATTACCCATTGTATTCCTAATTTTAGACAAAGCTCTAAGGATTTTTGGATTTCATAATCATTTTCATTGTTGGTAAGAAGTAGAGTTAAGGAAAAATTGTTGATAGGAGGGATTGCACGTAGTGTGTTCAGTGTGAGAGCAATTAAATCCTTGGTCAAGAGTATTTCATCTGTTTGTTGTGGGTGATCAAAATAGGTAAGTAATCTAATTAAATGAATGCATTTTAACTTCATAAACATCAGGTAGATATTTGATGCAGTGATATTGGGGTATTATTTCTTTGGTTGTCTGTACATTTTCTATTTTGGAAAGAATTGTCTGCTATGGTTTTGAATATTTAAATGTTATTTGGGGAATCCAATGATGTTATTGTTCTTCAGTATGATAATTTACATGAAGTATGCTGCCAAGAAAAACCCATGTTTGACAGCCAACCAAATCATTGAAAGGGAAAAATAAAGAAATAGGGGAAGCCTCGCAGGAGACACCAATAATAATTGAAGATCTCTTGGAATATGTTCTACCTGTAATCTAGATTCCCATGTCGGAATAAACTCCATTGCGTCTAATATATAAAGACACTAGACCAACCAATGGAGTACAAGTCATGTTTCCTAGATGGAATGAGCTATATCAAAAGTTTAAGAAAGATGAATACCCATAAACTACGCCCCATAGTGATCCTGCAATGAATGAGATCCTGCAGCTAGACCGCCAATATTTCCTCATGGATAAATAATTGAATGGATCATAAATCACAGTGATACAAAGAATTGTGTGATCAATGATGATAAGCACCATTGTGTGGGAGTTTTCCTACCTCTAGAAGTAGATAAGTATTGCAAATTCCCATCAAGAAAAGTTCTTCTAAACAATGAGCCTTTTGTAACAAGTTTTTATAACCGACAAGATTTAGGGAAAATATTGGCTAGTTGGTGGAAGGAAGATAATAATTTATTTTATAGAACTTTTGAATGGTATAACATTACAAGGTTGAGGGAACCATACATGTATCTCGTGATGTGGATATGTCGATTGTATGGTGAAAAGGATTATTATCGATTTACTAATGCATGGATTCCACTAGCTTATACTGTGGCTACAATAGGGAAATATTTTAACTGGGTAGCTATCATATCTAGTGAGTTGAGTTCTAGGATTGAAAAGGATCACTAGACAGCTAGGAAGCCATGTGTTGTGCACTCTTTTTATATGGCTTCATACTTATTGGATGTAATATGTGCTAGGAATGTATTATCAGGATTAATCTCAAATGGCATGTCTCAAAATCTCTAGTACATGTGTATTTCCAAATTCTTTAGGAGAATAAGTATATCCAAAAATTATTCACTCATTTGTGAATATTTCTTAGCTCAGTTGTATCTCATTATTTTTTATAAAGAATTTCCAAGGTTGACTGATCAGGCTAAGCAACTTATGACATATATGGGCAACTAGTATATAGAAGAAGATCACACATATATCACGATTTATGGTGCAACCGATTCACCTCATCTATTGCCCAAATATGTTCCATACAGACTAGTCATGGGAGAGTTGTGTTATCAAACCCTTCTTTAAGGATTCAATGCATCATTGGTGAAGGAGGCAAATAAAAGGATGTTTATTCCTTGTGGATTCAAGATAAGATATTGTTTCATTAAAGACATAAGGCAAACAAGGCAAGAAGCACTTAGTAATTTGGAATACCAGTTTCATACTCAGAGATTCAAAGGGCATGATCCTAAGGGTTTAGTTTTGAAACATGTTGAACAAGTAGATTATACTTGAAGGGAGATCTAACTTAATAGTTCACAAGGCACAATACTTGCTAAGGTTTTGCAAATGGGGTAGCAAGTTAAGTGGGCTTGATTGTGGGGAAAACTTCACAATTAAGCTCACTTGAGCCATAGGAGTCTTGGGATGGGT
>JASDQU010241641.1:61648-73912 GCA_032191745.1 Picea mariana | reverse complement strand
GGATGAGTCGTGCGGGGGGTTCAAGATCTCACATGAAAAACATGTTCACCGAATCGGAGTTGATTGGGGGAGTTGAATGGAAGACTTGAGCGGGGTGGATTTGATTGGACTGGAGTCACTTGGAAAGAGTTGTATGTAATATTATGTGGAGCAACCGCTGGGATAGACCGATATTGAATCACAATTTTTTGTATGGAATATTATGTGGAGAGACCAATGGATCGGTGGCCCGGTGGACAAGATCGATTTCAATTGGAATTTTTGTGGGATTCATATAAAACCAAGGAGAAGGGGGAAGCACTTCCTGGTGAATGAAGCCATGTTAGTGCCATATCAACACCATGTCATCCAACACACATGGAGTGGGTCCACATGGAGGCCACATCGGATAAGAAGACTTCACTATAAGGGAGGAAATGCCCAAAAAAATTCAAAGAGGCATAACTTTTTGTTTCGAGCTTGGAATTAAGAAAACAAATAGTGGTTGGAAAGCTCGTGGATAAATTAATTTGTTTATGCATCCAAAAAGTTGTTCTGAGTAGTAGATATTATAGTCAACTCAGAATAATATGACTGGTGGCCTTATGAAACAACAAAATAAAAAATTGCAATCCTTTTTTCAGGAATGTGTATATATGTTTTTTTTTTCTAAAAGAAATTATGTTGCTTGCATAATTAAGGGGATATAAACATATCAATTCAAGAAAATATTTCATATTTGAGACATGGAGGGAGGAGAGGGAGCCTTCATTCATGAGAGAGAATCCAAAGGCCAACATAACAATGTTGGTAATGTAGAAACATGAGATAATGTACATAGGAGCAAAGTGGAGCCAAAAAAATTGATAGAGACTATGAGAAGCTTGAGAATGGAAATGCATAGTTACAAAGAAAACAATGAGAAGATGAAGAAAGAACATAATCAAATAAATTCCTAAATAATGCAAATCTTAAATCAGTTGCAGAGGCAAGCAAATAATGGCTCAAGCTCAATACATGAAGAAAAAGGAAGGCATCATGAAAGAGGAGATAACTACATAAGACCTAGTCATTCAAGAAGTGCTAGTAGAACTCATAAACATCACTCAACTAGGAAGTTTTATGCATTTGAAGATTCAAGGAGTAGTCCATAAGTGTTTCAGGTTAGACATCAAAGAAAAAGATATGATTTGGACAGTTTGCAAGGAGAGCTGAGGAAGATTAAACCATCATCCTTTGATGGTGAAAGAGAAAGGGAAGATGATGTTGACACCTGGTTACTTGGAATCATGAAGCATTTTCAGCTGCACAACTACTCATATAACCTAGAAGCCCAAATTGCCACATACCATTTTCATGGAAAATATGCTATGTGGTGGGATCAATTGAAGCAATTTGAGCTCATTAATGAGCGTAGGATCACTTGGAAGTAGTTCAAGAGACATTTTCAGAAAGAGTATATTTGAGAGCATTACTATGATAAGAACATGCAAGAGTTATTTGAACTTAGGTTGGGGAGCATGACCATGGGAGAATATGAAAATAAGTTCTTAGGATTATTGAAGCATGTGGGGTTTATCAAGGATGAAAAGGTGAAGATACAAAGTTTTTTGAGTGGACTGCCATCTTTTTGTAAAGATAAGATTCAATATGATGAGCCCAAAAATTTGACAGAGACCATTAGAAAGACTAAGTACCTATATGAGCATTGCAAGGGAAAAGGATATTTTCATAAGTCTTGGAAGGATAAGAAGAAGAATAAATATAATCAGAGGAGGAAGTGATTCAAAGCTCCTTTCAACAAAAACAATCCTAGTACAAATAAACATGATCATTCTACTAAGAATGAATCCAAGGGAAGAATCCTTGGGAAAAAGGGGAAGACCACCAATCAAACATTTGGGATGAAAAGAAGATGACATGTACAATGATTTCCTTCATAGAGAAGACAAAATGAAGACCTTGCAAAACATCCAAGAGGGTACATCAATAGAATACATGGGTAGAAATATTCCAAGAATATATGCAACCTTCGAAGATCGAAAAGTAGAGCACCAATCCCATATGATTGAGATGGAAGGTAAGATCATTAATCAACATGTTTCTATTTTAATCGATTCAAGAGAAATCCATAGTTACATTGATTCTAAAGTAGTGGAAAATTTTCATTTTAAGAAGAGTAAGCTCAAAAAATCAAGTTTGGTTCAACTAGCCACTAGAACCAAAAGAAGGATCAATGAGTTAGTAAGAGGTTGTCCATAAATCTGAATGGAGTAAATAAAATTGTTGATATGAATATCATACCATTAGGATATTATGATATCCCACTTGGAATGGATTGGTTGGACAAACATCATATTGTCATGGATTGCCATAACAAGACATTTACATGCCTTGATGAAGAAGTAAAATAGAGAATTGTGAAAGGAATTTGTGTTGATGTTAGTGGTAGCATCATACATGTATTTCTGCACAGGTCTATGTGTCTAGACGTGTGGAAATCGTCCAAAGCCTTCTATTCTTGAATTTACTTTAATTAAAAGGAATTATTAAAGTAAATTCCTTTTATTAATTAATTATGTAATTAGTTAATTGAGTTATTTAAGGAAAGTGCTAAAATTACTTAACATGCAATCTAAATCTCAAGTGAGATTAGAAATAGATTGTAACTCATGATTATAAAAGAAAGGCTAGGGTAAAGGAGGAAGACACTTGATACTTCAGATTCTTGAGAGTAGAGGATTTACTTTCGAGAGGATTGGATCACGAAGGACTGTGATTCAAGATCTTGGATAGGTGGAGAAGGACTTCCATCTAGAGATTAGGTCAAAGAGGAAGAGAGAACATAGGTAGTGTAGGTGAGTTTCAGTTGGAGGAAGCCACAAGAGAGTGTCGCGTCATACATAATTTTCCGTACATGATTTTCGTATGTGTACACAGGTCTTAGTGGAGACAATCGCGTACATACATGGTTTTGATGAAGAAATGTCTTGTACACCTTGAAAAGCGTGCAATTTTGGTTTGTACAATAGGTCAAGATTTTCCAGTTTTGTTTGTAGTTGTATTTCTCTTAGTGGTCCATTATCCCTATTATGGGAGCCCTGATTTTAGCATAATAAAATCATTCTCAGCACTGTTTTTCTCTCCATGGTTTTTCCAGGGGTTTATAACCAAAATTTTTGGTGTTTATGTGTGCTTGATTTTGGTTACCTTGCTTATGATTTCATTGCATGTCTAGTTGATTACTCAGTTGTGGTTTAATTCAATAAATGATTTATTTGGAATTAACAGTTGAATGTTGAGTAGGAGATATTTTAATATGATATCAGAGCATGTTCTCTGAAGGTAAGCCATATCCGTAGTAGATACATAACCAACATGTATAAATCAAAGGATGGATTTTAGGGAAATAGTTTTACTGAGGAAAATTAAGTTTTTGCATATGTACAGGGGTGTATACAGGTCACATAAGGAACAATTTCTTACATACGTGGGTTGCTTTGAGCACAGTCACGTATACATGGGTTTTAGTAGTAACAATCACGTACATATGTGGGTTGCAATGGTGACAATCACATACATATGTGAGTTAGAGTGGTGACAATCACGTACATACGCGGGTTGTAGTGGTGACAGTTGTGTACAAGTCGTACAAATTAGTTTAGGGGAAAATTTCTAGTAGCAAGTTATTTCCAAGGAAATTTTTCTAGTCTTAGGGATGGCAACAATACCGTTGAGAGTTGAAGACAAATTGGTTGGAGCAAACAACTTCCTATGTTGTAAATCAAGGGTAACTTTGACGTCGAAGGAGTATGACCTTTGGGAGTTAGTGGATAAATTAGTTACTCCATTGAAAAATACGACAACTTTAGATGCTCACAAAAAGAAGGAGATCAAAGTAGAGAGCGTCCTCCTAGATTTAGTGAAGGATCATCTAACCCCTCACCTGAACGAGAAGAAGATGACCAAATATATGTTTGATACATTGGTAAGTTTATTCCCAAGAAAGAAGAAGAATAAGAAGATGGTCTTAAGGAATAAACTCAGATCGATGTAGATGTCTAGATATGATAATGTTACCAACCATCTCGTGAGGATCACACACCCGTGTGATACTCATGATATATATGGTAACATTATCAGATCTATACATATGCACTGATATGATTTTATTCCTTAAGACCATCTTCCTATTCATGTTCTTTCTTTGGAATAAACTTACCAAGGTGTGTGATCAACTTGCAACCATAGGGGGGAAAATGGAGGACGTAGAGATCGTGAATGTGGCATTGGATGGTCTTCCCAAGTCTTGGAAACCATTCGTCAAATGAGTTTATGATCAAGAAAATATCCCAAATTGGCAGACACTTTCAGATGATTGCATCCAAGAAGAGACTCGAGAGGAGTCTAAGAGAAACAAGCAGGGAGGTAGTGAAGAGAACTTGGCTCTTGTTAATAAGACAAGGAGGGAAGAGGAAAGGTTTCTAGCAAGAAGGGTAAAAATGATGGAGGATCATCATAGCGAGGGAAGAAGAAGGAATTAATTAAAATCAAGCGTTTCTCATGTCATACGAATGGAAATTATGCATGTTAGTTTGCATAGAATAAGAATAAGGGTAATGGAAGACACATACAACAACATCTGTAGAGACACAACTTGATGAGTTTGTAGTGAAGTTTGAGAAGGATTACTCACTGGTTTCTTGCCTTTCTACCAACACAATAGCAATGAGTGCTTGGTTCTTGGAAAATGGTGCATCTCTTCATATGACAGAACCACGTGAGATATTTAGCATTCTGACGAATAAGGATGTAGATCTTCATGTGAAACTTGGTGATGATTCCAAGTATGCAGTGAAGGGAGAGGGAACAATTAGATTCCATATTGAGTTAGGAGGATGGTGAGATTCCAAGGATGTGCTTTATGTACCAGATTTTAAGAAGAATTTTCTTTTAGTCTCAACTATAGAGGACATGGGTTTTTTCGTTACTTTTCAGAGAGGGCGGGTACTCATATGTCCATAGAAATCTAACTCAAACAACGTAGTGGTCGTTGGGGTTAGAGAAGGAACTTTATACAGGTTATAGGGTAATCTTGTTCAATCCTGGATGCATGATAATGACAAGCTATGTGAGTTGTGGCACATGAGGTTGGGACACCTACACTACAAGGCATTGCCGATTATGAGGGGGATTGTTATAGGTCTTACAGAATTCAGGATTGAGAAATAGGGAGTGTGTAGAGGGTGTGCACTTGGAAAGAATGCCAAGGATTCTTTTCCTAGCAGAGATAGTAGGTCCAAGGGAATATTGGATCTTATTCATTCATATGTGAGTGGGCAAATTTCTATATAATCATTACATGGATCATCATGCTATGTCATGTTTATTGATGATTTCTCTAGGAAAACCTGGATCTTCGTTATGAAGACCAAGGATGAGGTCTTCATTCGGTTCCAAGTCTTTAGGGCTTAGGTAGAGAACCAAAAAGGTAAGAAGATCAAGGTATTGAGGTTGGATAATGGGGGAGAGTACACTTTTAATGACTTCAAGTATTTCTGCAAGGAGGCAAGGATTAAGAGGGAGTTTATAGTCTTATACAACCCTCAACAGAATGGGGTTGTGGAGATAAAGAATCGATCCATCATCAGTTCTTCCAAGGCTATGATACATGACCAAGAGTTTTCTATGATCATGTGGGCAAAGGCATGTAACACAACATTGTATGTGCAAAACATAAGTCCTCACAAGTTATTGGGGGATAAGACTATAGAGGAAGCATTCTTCGGAGTGAAGCCAGGGATTGGTCATTTGAGGATCTTTGGTTGTCTAGTATACATCCATGTGCCCGTGAAGAAGAGGATGAAGTTGGAGCCTTCAGTGCAAAAGGGTAAATTTGTGGGGTACAATGATACCTCAAAGGCTTACAATATCTTCATTCTAGTGAAATATAAGACAATTGTGAGAAGAGATGTTAAGTTCAAGGAGAAATTGACATCTAGGAGTACTCATGAGTCATCAATAGTGACAGAGGACAAGAAGCAACAGGCTCCAAAGGATGAGAAAATTCAGTAGTTCAGACTTGAGGTGGGGAGGATGAGTTATCCCCTTCCAGTCCTATCAGGAGGCCCAAGTGACTATTGTAGACATTGAGGGATGCTGGTGAGGCTCCGAGGAGTGTGGTTAGAGAGCGAAGGCCTCAGAAGAAGTTTTCGAACTATATGGAGATTATGAGCAACATCATTGATGTTGAGCCTTCCAGTGTTGAGAAAGAAAAATATCGATAGGTATGGCAGGATGCCATGGTAAAGGAGTATGCCTCTATTATGAGGAATGATGGTTGGGACATAGTGCCAAGACTAGAGGGGAATTCAGTTGCGATTTCCATATGTCTCTACAAGATCAAGCATGTTGCATATGGTAGCATAGAAAAGTTCAAGGTGAGTTTTTTGGCGAGAGGGTTCTTCCAGAAAGAGGGAGTGGACTACAGGGAGACATTTGCTCCAATTTCCAGGTGTGCTTCTATTCAATATTTTATTTATGTTGCTTCAATTATGAGGTGGAGGATACATTAGATGGGTGTGAAAACAATGTTCCTCAATGGGATCATTGAGGAGGAAGTATACATAGATAAACCTTAGGTATTTGAGGTACATGGGAGGGATTCTCATGTGTGTAAGCTTAAAAAATCCTTATACAGACTCAAGCAGGCACACAGGGCATGGTATTCCAGGATTGGCGAATACTTGCAGAGTATGGGGTTTACCAAGAGTGAGGCAGATCCTAACTTGTATTTCATACTTGATGGAGATGATCCTGTCATCTTGGTCATGTATGTTGATGATTTATTTCTCACAAGTACATAGGAGCTTATTGTAGGGTGCAAAGTGGATTTAGCTAGTGAGTTTGAGATGAAGGACATTGAATTAATTCATTATTTATTGGTGTTATAGGTATGGAAGGTATCGAGAGAGATATTCCTTGAACATGAGAAGTATGCAGTAGAGATATTGAGGAGATTCTGAATGGAGGACTATAAACCGATGGCTATGCCCATGATTACCAATTTGAAGAATATTGACACTTCAGAATCAGAGTTGGTTGATCCAAGGATACACAAGAATATGATAGGTTCCTTGATGTATTTGGTCAACACCAGACGAACTATTTGTTTTGTTGTGAACACCTTGAGTCAGTTCATGGTGCAGTTGAAACAGGTGCATTGGATCACAACGAAACATGTGCTCAGGTATTTGAGAGGTACAATGGAGTATGGATTGAAATACCTTGGAGGAGATGGAGTGGAGTTGTAGGGATATACATACTTGGATTTGGAAGGTAGTGCAGTAGACAAAAAGAGCGCCTTGGGGTCCTGCTTTAGCTTGGGATCAACAATGATTAGTTGTTTTAGTAGGAAGCAGAATTCTGTACCACTCAGTTCAACAGAGACAGAGTATATGGTAGCGAGTATGGTTAGGTATGAAGCCATTTGGCTTCACAAATTGCTTACATGTTTATTATATTAGGAGTTGGAGCCTACAATGATATACTTTGATAAGCAGAGTTGTATCAAACTCTCTAAGAATCCAGTATTCCATGACAGGTCCAAGCATATTGAGATCAAATATCACTTCATTTGGGTTATGATCCAAAAGGGAGTAGTGAAGCTTCAGTATATTTCCACATATGAGGAGGTTGTAGATACTTTGACCAAGCCCTTAGAGAAAGGGAAGTTTGTGTTCTTTAGAGACAAAATTGGAGTGGTGCATAATACCTTCCATGGTAAGAGAGAGTGTTGATGTTAGTGGTAGCATCAGACATGTATTCCCACACAGGTCTATGTTTCTAGACATGCAAAAATCATCAAAATCATTATATTCTTAAATTTACTTTAATTAAATGAATTATTAAATAAATTGCTTTTAATAATTAATTATGTGATTAGTTAATTGAGTTATTTGAGGGAAGTAATAAAATTTCTTAGCATGCATTCTAAATCTCAAGTGAGATTAGAAATAGATTGTAACTCATGATTATAAAAGCAAGGCTAGGGTGAAGGAGGAAGACACTTGATACTTGAGATTCTTGATAGTAGAGGATTTACTTTCGAGAGGATTGGATCACAAAGGGTTGTGATTCAAGATATTGGATAGGTGGGGAAGGACTTCCATCTAGGGATCAGGTCAAAGAGGAAGAGATAACATAGGTAAAGCAGGTGAGTTTCAGTTGGAGGAAGCCACATGAGAGTGTCGCATCATACAAAGTTTTTTGTACAGGATTTTCGTATGTGTACGCAGGTCATAGTGGAGACAGTCATGTACATACGTGCGTTTTCTGAAGTAAAGTTGCATACACCTTGAAAATAATGCAGTTTTGGTTCATACATCAGGTCAACCTTTTCCAAGTCTGTCTGCATTTGTCTTTTTCTTAGTGGGCCATTATCCCTGTTACTAGAGCCCTAATTTTAGCATAATAAAATCATTCTCAACACTGGTTTTCCCTTCAGGGTTTTTCTAGGGGTTTATACCCAAAAATATTGGTGTTTATGTGTGATTGATTTTGGTTTCCTTGTTTATGTTTCCGCTACATGTATAGTTGATTACTCAGTTGTGATTTAATTCAATAAGTGATTTATTTGGAATTAATAGTCAGATGTTGCGTAGGAGATATTTTAACAATTCCAAGACCCATTTATATAAGGGAGATTTCAGCCTTACAGCTGAAGATATGTTTTAGGAAAGGATGTCAACTATATGTAGCTCATGTGGAGGAGACAAAAAATACCAAAGGGCCAATTCTCAAATGTTTTTCATCATTGCAATAGTTTGAGGATGTATTCCAAGAAATACCAGAATTACCACCAAAGAGGGAGATATATTTATTTATTGATTTAGTACCAAGAGTTTCCCTAGTATCAAAGACACCTTAAATAATGAGTACACCATAATTAAAAGAATTGCAAATGCAACTAGAAGAATTGTTGAAGACAAGGTACATACACCCAAGTGTTTCACCTTGGGGAGCATCGATACTCTTTGTTAAAAAGAAGGATGGAACATTGAGGCTATGTATTGACTTTAGACAACTAAATAAATCCACTATGAAAAAAAAACACCCTCTACCCATAATTGATAACCTATTTGATCAAGTAAGAGGAGAAAATATATTTTCAAAGATAGACTTGAGACAAGGATACCACCAGGTAAGAATCAAGGAAGAAGACATCAATAAGACAACCTTTAGAACTAGGTATGGACATTATGAATTTGTAGTGGTGCCATTTGTACTAATCAGTGGACCATCTGTCTTTATGTGCTTGATGAATGACATATTTAAAAATAATCTCGATAAGTTTGTCATTGTGTTCTTGGATGACATACTTGTTTATTCTAAGTCTGAGGAAGAGCATGAAAACCACTTGAAGTTGGTGTTGCAAGTTCTAAGGGAACATCAAATTTATGCCAAGCTTAGTAAGTTTTCTTTTTACCAAAAGCATATCCATTATTTAGGGCACATTGTTTCATAGGAAGGTGTAGCAGTAGATCTAGAGAATATTGAAACCATTAGAGGATGGCCAACACCCATGAATGTTTCAGAAGTAAGATATTTCATGGGATTATCCAGATACTACAGGAGATTTATAGAAGGATTCTCTAAAATTGCTTATCTCATCACTTCTTTACAAAAGAAGGGAATTAAATTTGAATGGAAAATAAAGTGTGAAGAGAACTTTAATTTGTTGAAAGAATTACTCCCCATTGCACCTATTTGAAGATTGCTAACCCAAATGAGATTTTTGTGGTATGTACATATGCATACAAAGAAGCACTTGGTGAATTCCTCACTCAAAATGGACATGTCATTAGTTATGAGTGTTGGCACCCAAATTTTTGGGTTAATCTCACGCGCGTGCACAAACGAAGTTGTGTGCACTCATTCCAAGTCTTGTGCATGCTCGTTCATGTTTTGTGCACGAATAAGATAAATGCACAGAGAAGGGAAAATAGTGCATGATGGACCAAGTGTTGATATTGCGCACCAAGTCCTAGATATGAAATATGTGCGTCGGTCCGATTTTTTTGACTAGCATCAGAAATCAAGAAGCTGCACGCTATAATCAAGAAAGGAATCGTAGTTAAGATGAGTTGGTGAGGTAGTTAATATTTCCCTGATTCTAGGAGGCTACATTGACTGCAAGTAGGTGCCAAAAGTGTGTGAGGAAGTTTGTCAATAGAACGAGTGGAGCAGAGAAGAAAGAGACAGATCTCCCAAGCAGAGAGCTATAAAAGGAAGCATTGACATCATAAATATAGTTAGATGGTTAGATGAGATCCATTGATTTGTTTGGTATCGAGATCACACTGAGAATTTTGTAATATTGTAATGCTTCTGAATATAAATCTGAGTCTGTCATATGTTTGAGTTCTAAAAAGGATGCGCATTGCACAATATGTTGTATTTATGGGGAATTATATCATAAGTGGTGTGCGAATCTATTGCTGTCGAATATAATTTGTTTACTGTATGCTTGTGTTTATTAGAATGAAAGGAATAATAAATCTACAATAGTTCCGATCTATTGTGTGTCTATCATGTGTTATTTGGATATGTGGGTGTATTCGTTTACTTATTAATCACAGTGAGTTGTTGGATATGGAATGTGTGAATGCCATACCAAATGGATCATGGTCTGTTTAGTCCTTCATCCCTGACACAAGACCTTATGGTTTATGTGAACCTCTTTGCTATATAAATTTAAATGACAAAATCAACAAGTACTAAGTTCTGTCATACACTTAGAAACCTAGAGATAATTGTCTTCTATGAACTCTGAAATGTATAAACCTACATTCATAAATTACCATAAGCAAAAATACACATTGCTAAGCAATTTTGCAGCGGAATAAACACAATGAAAAACAACCATTCAACTCAGAAATACTCGGAAATTTAGGCAATGCCAGGGAAAACCCCAATGTGGGGAAACCCAAAGAGAGAGAGAGAGATTTTATTAGCTTCAGGAAATATATATCAACATCAACAATACATTTACAACCAAGAGAAATAACTTACAACACCCAACAGTCCTAAATTTCTTCCTCGAAATTTGTGCCCAAAAAATCTGTACTGTTGTACGGATTTTCCCTCTTTCAACACCTCAAAATATGTGCTGACTAAAAGTTGTACGGAAAGCAAAAAAATTCCCTCTTCACCAACATAAAACATTAGAAAAGCTACCTCGATTTGTGTGCAACAATATTCCTCGAAATTCATGCCCTCGCATCCTGTTGTATGGACTATATGGATCTGTACTGTATGACCTCTCTAACAACAAAAAGTCCCAACACTCTCACTCAGAAAAATACCTTGGGATTTGTTCCCAATCTCTCTTGGGAATTGCACCCTTCTTGCTGCCCTCTTTACTCTCTCAAGCTCTCTTGGAAAATCTCTCTCAAATGCTTTCTCAATGTGTCTTGCACACTACCGAATGCATTCTCTTATAATATGAAAGTGACCCTTCACCTTCTCCAAACCTAGATCTGATGGCCAAGATCTAATCTTGCCTTTAAAAGATCAAGGGACATGATTCATTCCCTCCAAAATAAATCACTTAAAATATTAAAGTACATTTTCACTTTATAACATAAGTGCACTTCATAAGATAAAGTCACTTTAATATTAGAAGGTACACTTCATTAAAAAATCACTTTAATAAAAGAACCACTTTATCACAACTTTATAAAAACCCATTACAAAGTCAAGTGTCTAGTAGTGTAGGTACAAGGTTACTTCCACATACAAGACACACATGCAGAGTACCTCTCGATCTAAAAATATAACACTCCCTCTTAGTGAGGGATGTACTCATTTCCATCTCCACCATCCGGTCTCCTCACACTATACTCAGTAGGATCTCCCTCTGAATCTAGAGCCATCCCGAACACCTGCATAGATCTCGAACCATAATATCTTCTCCTGAAAACCGCTCTGAATCCTGAGCTTCTAGGAGAATCCACTCCACATTGAGCATCACTTTGATCACACTAGCTGAGCCTCCTGCCAGTTCTCAGAAGAGAATCCCTCTCTTCTCTCATAATGCAATATTGAATCCTTAGGCGCATCGCAGTCTCAAGAGCCTCCTACTCCTCATTCGACGCTAAATCATAACCTGAAGGTTATCCTCACAACATGTACAACCTACCGACCTGATCACCAATCAACTATGGTTCCACCGGCTCTGCTTCCTCTCTATAGATAAATACATGTTCTCTCTTGAACACTGTA
>JASDQU010241641.1:0-35123 GCA_032191745.1 Picea mariana | reverse complement strand
TCATAGTGTGCTATCATTTCTTCCGTGAAAATTGTCCAAGTGACGAGTGATTTGTGAGAACAAAGTCATCGATACCATACAAATTGATTAGGTTCTAAATATAAAGAAGCAATTCGTACCTTTTGTGTATGTGGCACATTATGTAGATCAAAGAATTTCTCCATCTAAAGTATCCATGTGATTGGATCCTTGCCATCAAACTTCCTCATATCGATCTTAGGAACGTGGTTGGTCTTCAACCCAAAGTTGGAGTTTCTCCATTCTTGATTCACCTTCCTTATGTCCTCATCATGAATTTCATGGGATGCATTTTCACTTTTAGGTGTCTTCTCAGTTATGAAATTTTTCAATACTTCCATGATTTCCTCTTTTAAACCATCCATCTTTGTCTCCAACTTAGCTTCCATCTCTTGTAGTTCATCTCTTGTTACTATCTTCTTTTGTAAATCATTTATGCCCCTATGCATTTCTTCACCTTCATCAAGAGTCCAAGTAGGATTGTCTGGAGGCTTATTTGGTGTAGAAGTTCCCTTTTTGGGTGGCATGTTGGCCAAGTATCACTTTTGAAGCTTGATTTTGAGGTGGTTCTGCTAGACAATCTTTCTTCTATTGTATCTCCCAAGTTTTGGCCCTTCTGGGTATGAAAATTTATTTCATGTAGTTCTCTAATATTTCTTCTCTGAAATGCCACGAGTTTGATCAAAATTGGATGTGCCAAGTGGAATTTACGGTAAATTCCCCACAACTTGCCGATGTTTGGCCTTTCCAGAAGATCTCACTTGTATAGCGTGCCCCACACAAAATAATTGATATAAAATTATGAAATTTGTACCAGAAATACTACAGATTGTCCACGGTCCAATGAAACTAGTCCCACTCAATTTGGATACTCTAGGAAGAATTTATGATTATTTTACCTGGAACACCTTCTTGAGACTAGTCAGATACCCTATCTTACAGAGGGTGCATCTACAAATTTAAGATGACCCAGAAGCTGAAATTTTTACCATAGATACCTTACTAATATCTGTGAATAGCCTCTAGAGTTCAGGGTATGAAACATTACATAAAGTTTTTTATAGCAAAAATTTCGCAATGACTCATTTCAGGATGATTCCAAAACCCTATCGTGTACAGGTTGTATATCCGAAAGCATAAGGCCTCAGTAGCTGAAATTTTAACCCGACGTACCTTGCTCCATCTAATAAATATCCTCCAAGCCGTTCCTTATGAAACATTGTAGAAAAAAAGTTATAGCGAAAATTCCAAGGTGTCTCAGATGTAGCAGTGAAACCCCAAGACCTTGAGCTCTGATAAAACCAAATATCAATATAGCATAGAAAAACCTCAGAAAAAGTACTCAACGCCTTGAAAAAGAGATAATTTTAGATAATAAGCCTCTTCGAGGGGGAAACCTCCAAACTCAGAACCCTTGTCGACGCACACCTTGCGGACGTTTCACTGCACTCCTTGCAGGAACTTTCTCAGGAAGAGAAACAATTGAAACTCAT
This sequence comes from Picea mariana, assembly GCA_032191745.1. Lineage (NCBI taxonomy): Eukaryota > Viridiplantae > Streptophyta > Pinopsida > Pinales > Pinaceae > Picea > Picea mariana. The sequence continues at coordinate 33,612 of JASDQU010241641.1, read as the reverse complement.
TATCTTTCTCTCTCAGACTTCATACATTTAACATGAAATCATACATTCAACACAGCATAGCATCATAACAAATGCATAACAGAGAGAATAAAATAACTGTAAGCATACCATTTAACATATGTAAACAGTAAGCATCATAACACTATGAAATCTGAGTCAAAGCTTCATATTTTAGTTCAAGCTTCTGTACATGGGTTCTTCTCTACAACTCTCTGTCACAACTCTTTTTCTTTTGTTCTGTGTTGATGATACAATAATGTTCATAATACAATGATACAAGGGTCAGGGTGTCTATATCCATTTTCCCTCCTACTCTCTGAACTGTCTAATCTCTTAATTCAAATCTACCTACTTTCATTAATAGAGTTAAATGCCTATTACAGTTTGACAGATGGGAGTAATCCCTCCATATCTGTTCGTATCTCCTATGTATAAATGCAAAGTACGCCTTCTTCATAACTATTACATTAATGCTTTTAAGTTCAAAATTCAAAACGTTGCTCATAGAAACATGCTCTTTTTCCATCTGCGCGTCCAGCTACTCCTTTGGCTAGGCGCGTTCTTTTGGCTTTGTATGATGTTGTTGCATCATGCATGGAATCTAGGAAAGGGTAACGATCATTCTGGAGAACAAAGGAGTGAGGATTTGATGATGTTATGAATTGAATGAACATAATCACAAATTTCATTGTTATTGTTAGGTAGCTAGAGAGGTAGTTGGGGGGGGCAGAGGGCCCATAGTGATAATAGTGGAGACCATTCAATGTAAGGTGGACTAGGTTCACTATATTATTAAATAAGGCCCACTATGGTAGTTAGATATAATAAATGCAAGAGGACTTCTTAGAAAGTTATAATTCTAGAATTTTCCTCCTCTAGAATGTTCTTAGGTGATGGTAGCACTATATAAAGGGGGCCAAGCAATGTAATGGGAGGAAGAACTATTGTAATTGTAATAGCTCAATAGGAGGAAGCCCCCTCGAAGATGTAAGTGAACAGGAGAGAATCCCTTCCATAATAGGATCCATTGTATGGTGTTTACCTACCTCAAGGGTTTTGACTATATTTTGTATTCATTCTTTGGTATTTAACAATTGATATCAGAGTACTTTCCTTGGACAAAGAAGGGAAGATTCGTTTGCACTTTTTGCAATTTTTTTCTAGGGAAAAAAAGGGGCGGTGCACTTCAGGTTCATATATAAAACTTTTTGTGTAGAATTTGGCGAAAAAAATTGGATATTTGAATACCTCTTGGAAAAATACCCGATTTCAAAAAACAATCGACCAAAATGGAGTCTGGGAAGTAATGTTATGAGCATTTTGAATTTATCAGTTTTTCAGGGTTTTTCCAGAAAAAGACGTGATTTTCTACAGTAATTTGTTTTTAAGCCCTAGTTTTTGTTACAAATTTATTTCAAGCAAGATGTATTTTACTAGAAAGGATGATGGCCCTAGTATTGAAGAATATATACAATCTCAAAAGTCATCATGGAAATATCATTGGAGAATATGTCTACAATATGGTTTTCAAGAAGATGCTCGCATATGGTGGAACTCATTTAATTATAATGAGTTGATGAAACTTTCTGATGAAGCATATGTAAAATTAATTTTACACAAGTGGTCTCATGCAAAGTGTAAGGATTAATAGAGCAGTTGTTAAGGTCCTAACCCGCACATAGGTAGATCAATGTATTCAGATGTAATAAAGGTCAATATTAATAAGACCTTTCAATAAAATAGAATAAGGCGGATGTAAGAAGACCTAATAGAAGCTTCCGCTTCTAGAAGGATCTTCCTCTAGATGCTTCTCTTAATAGACACATTTAGTATAAATAAGGGTCGAGGGTATGTAAACCCTAGCTGGGAGATTATTGTAACAGAGCACTGCTCGAATGGAGGTTTCCCCCTCGAAGAGGCCTGTGAACATTGCTATCTGAATCAAAGTGATATTTCTTTTGCTATTTCGTATATCATTTCTATGTATTGTGAAGATTATGTTGGATATTTTACTGTTATTCTGTCATTTCTAGCATTTCATTTCTGTTCTGCATATTTTATATATCTGGTATCTTGCAGCAGCAAGGGTTTATTTTCATGTGGAAACTCTATATTACAGGTTCATGGTTGTATTCATAAGGAGAAGGTTATTGTTTCTATTAACCCTAGTTGTATGCATAATTTTATCAATGTTTAGTTGGTTAATCGAATGCAAGTTCCTGCAAACGATATTCAAAGAACACAGGTTGAGGGTGAAAATGTGAAAAATTTTAAATATTTGAAGCTCAATATGGATAAATATGTGTTGCATTCAAATTTTTATGCTATGGATATGGATGAAATGGATATTTTTTTGGGATATCCTTGGATAGAATCAGTGGGTACCATTAATATTAATGTGCAAAGGAAGTTTTTAAAATTGTGGTACAAGAAAAATAAAATCACATTACAGGATGTGTCTCTTAATAAGAAAGATGGGCCCACAGAGGCCAGCAAAGAAGTTATTTCCGAGTCCAAAGTTGAATCAGAGATAGAGTCTATAGAAACAGTTGAAGCAAAACCACATGACAAAAATAGTAAATAAGCTAAGGTGGTCAGTGACTCAAAGGCACAATGTGTATCTAATTTGAAGAAAATAGAACAAATTCCTACAGTTGTTGTATATCGCCATCCACATCATATAGAGAAATAACAATCATCAAGGCAAGGGCGTGAGCATCAACACATTTATGCACCAACAAGGAACCATAAAGGAAACCAATATAGAGGTGCATGGAGGCCTACAGGAAGACATGAGTCTAGAGAACGAAGTCCATGGAAACATCGACATGAGGTGGCACAAGCTCAAGGTGGCAAGGCGATAGTTGGGCATCCAACTTGACTTCCATTGGGATGGATGGATGGTCATTCTTGGTACCAGTTGGCTACATTTCTTAGCCAGTCATATTGTATGGATTATTCTCATGTTTCGAGGATGAAACATGTGAAGGGGGATGGAATGTAGTATATCTAGGGAGGTAATATGAGGTACCTAGGGAGGTACCCAATGGGAATGTGGTTATGTATTATTAGTAGAAGTAATTCAATGTAAGGTGGACTAGGTCCACTATATTAATAAAGGCCCACTATGGTAGTTAGATGTAATAAATGTGAGAAGACTCTCTAGAAGGTTCCTAGGAGATAGAGAGAGTTATATAAAGAAGCGTAAGCAATGTTTTGAAACATAGTGAATAATATTGTGAATGTATCAAGCATTGCTTGAGGAGTGTTATCCTTCCTTAGGATTAATAAATGGCATTACCCTACCTCAAGGGTTTTGTATACATTCTTGTGTTCAGTGTTTTGGTGAATGTTTCGGATTATTCTTGTTGATATTGGGGTTTTATTTTGATATTTATCTTCAAATCTATTCAGGTACTTAAAAAATATCCTATCATAATTAAAAAATTCATCTACTAAGGCCTATTACAATGAATGAGCATTTACAACTAGATAAGTGTTGAGATGGAAATATATACAATGCTAGAGACAACTAAGGCGATTACAATCTCTGGTGATCTTATACAATGGATCAAGCCTTCAAAACATTTAAAAGTTCTTTAATTACAATATTTCAAAAATTTCAAGATGATGCACCCTCCTTGGGATCAAAACCAACTTTAAATGTGCATGTTGGCACTAAGTTGTCCTCTACTCCACCTCCTTTGGTGTTGATGGTTATTCTCTTGCATCATGGGTTCGAAGCAATGACAATGGTGGAAATGGTGAAAAAAGGCATGCCACGGGTATCTTGCTTGGACACAGTTTGTGGCCAAACTTTATGACCGCTTTGACTCTGATACCCACTATTTAGGCTGTTTGACCAAGTTAAAGCAGTCTGGGATAGTGGAAGACTTTATTTCTATAATTTAGCACTTGGCTTTCAAAACGAAGGGCATGTCAGATGCTTTATTTAGAGAATGCTTTATTAGTGGCCTCAAAGATGAAATTTGTGCCCATGTTTTGATGGCATGCCCCTAGACTTGGTTGGAATGTATTCAACAAGCCAAGGAATCCCAACAGAGTGTATCCTCCCATACCCATAAACCCTCCTTTCCTCCTCTCCCTAAACCCACCAATTTTTCCCCTCTTGCAACTCCCCTCAGGATCTAGAAATTAACCTAGGTTGAAATGGTTGAACGTTAACTCAAGGGTATTTTTTATAATTGTGATGACAAATATTTTCTTGATCACAAGTGTAAGGAACAAAAGATATTTATGGATGTGATTGAGGATCTTTCTGAAGAATATGTTTTTGTTCCTCCTATGGAGGAACTACCACCGCCATCTGACCTCACCCCACCCTCTGATTCACCAGACATTGACCCAATGGTTGCACTTAATTCCCTCACTGGATTCTCAACTCCCCAGACTCTTAAATTAATTGGTTACATAAAAAATAGTAAATTCATCATCCTTATGGACATTTGTAGAACCCATAACTCTATTCATCGCCGCATTTCGCAAAAAGTCAATTATTACATTTGTGTCGTCAATATTTTTCAAATGATGATTGCCAATGTGGTTCCATGAAATGTGGGGGATGATGTGAAAATGTGTGACTCCAAATTGGTCAGTATCCCCTGAAATCCCATATGTTTTCTATAGACATGGGTGGTTGTGACATTGTTCTTTTTGCTGAATGGTTATGCACTCTAGTCCCCATTCTCATGTATTTTAACTAGGACTTAACCACGCAATTCCAATAGGATGGACAACAGTATAAGTTCCAAGGAATCACAACAGGATCCCATGATATCATCAGTTCCCATCGCATGGAAAATCTCTTCAAAAAAGGTCATTCGGGAATTATAGCCCAAATCCACTCCATTCATGTTGTTGAGACACGTTTTTTGCATCCTAACCTCCAATATATCATCTCTCGTCAAGAATTTGTTTTTACCACCCCCAAAGTACTTCCCCATTCCTATGGAGTCCATGATCATTCCATCCCTCTCATCCTGGGAAGTATTCCTCCCAATGTTCGACCTTATCGTCATCCCTTTGCCCAGAAGAATCAAATTGAGAAAAGTGTTCATGAATTACTAGAATTCGGTGTTATCCATCCCAGTGCTAGTGATCCAAATGGATATCAGTGGCCACCCACCTTTTCCAACTCACTCAAAATAGTTTTCTGACAGTTTTGGCAATTTACTACTTTTAGCAGTTTTTACTTGTGGGGCTATTTTGAAGGCCTAAATGAAGGTTTTTCGGTATCGATCTCCTCAATGATGGTTGAAGGCATGATTGAGCCCCCAAAATTAATATCCTCGATGATACCTTTCCAACGGGCTATCACACACCTAAAACGGAGATCGTATACAAAAGTTACGGCCCCGGGAAGTTGATGTACTAGCTTACCAAAACGGGGCCCACATGACTTTTGGCGCTTCATCTCCTAGGGTTAGGTTTTTGGATGTCTATGGTTTTTGGCATTCTTTATTATTTTAAAAAGGCCTTCAAAGCCTCATTGTAACCTTCTTCTTGTGAATGCGCGTTGTCGTCACATCTCTTCTTAGAGATAAGCCGCCACCATTCCAGCAAACTTGTTTCCGCTGCATTTTACAGTTTCAGCTTATTTCTTTATTGAATAGAAAATTGGTTTTACTGTATCTCTATTATTTTGTGTTAAGCACCTATTAATAATCTCTATTCATTTCTTTCATCTCACCAAATCCACAGCCTTCCACCCCCAGACAGATGGCCAAACCGAGGTTGTAAATCGAATGATTGTGCATATCCTTTGCATGTATAATTCAAAGAACCCTCGCACATGGGATGAGAGCCTTCCCTATGTCCAACATAGCTACAATCGAGCCTTGCATAGCTCAACCGGCTACAACCCCTTTCAAGTGGTGTTGGGATTCCAACCATTGGGTCCCATAGATGTTGCACTTTCCCTTGCAGTCACCTCAACTGACTCATCTCCTACTCCAACTGAAGGTGACAAAGCCACCTGGTTCATTGAGAAGATCCGTCACATCTGCCAATAGGTTCCGGATATCATATAGAATCCCAATCAAAAGTACAAACAGTGTCATGATCAACATCGGGTGCCGCATAAGTTTCAGGTGGGCGACAAAGTTTGGTTGCACTTGCAGAAAGAATGCCTTACAGGACCCCATCAAAAGCTTCTCCCACTCCATTATGGATTGTACACTATCACCAAGGCCATGGGGGATAATTCTTTTGAGCTCAACATTCCTCCTTTCCTTGGCCTGCACACAGTGTTCAACGTGGATCTCCTTCGCCCTTATTTCCCACCATTATTGGACACCTCGAAAGTAGAAGAACAGCAAACACCAACAGAGCTCAACCCTGACTACATACAAAAGGCATCCAATGATCAGATTGTGGATAGACAGATCAAGGGCACTCGACAACAAAGGATCCAGCTTTATCGAGTTGTCAAAGCAGGGCAGCTCCTGCACCAAGGCAAGTGGCTCACCGGGGGCCAAATTCAGCAGAAATTTCCTCATCTAATGGAGGACCTCAACGCAATGGATACAATTTATTCCTAAGGAGGGAGGATTGATCCAGATGGATATCGGTGGCCACCCACCTTTTCCAACTGGCTCAAAACAGTTTTCTGACATTTTTGGCAATTTACTACTTTTAGTAGTTTTTACTTCCGGGGCCATTTTGAGGGATTAAATGAAGGTTTTTCGGTATCGATCTCCCAAATGAGATCCAATAGCATGATTGAGCCCGCAAAATTCATCTCCTCAATGATACCTTTCCAACGGGCTATCACATGCCTAAAACGGAGATCGTATGCAAAAGTTACGGCCCTGGGAATTTGATGTACTAGCTTACCGAAACGGGGCCCACATGACTTTTGGCACTTCATCTCCTAGGGTTAGGTTTTTGGATGTCTAGGGTTTTTGGTATTCTTTATTATTGTAAAATGGCCTTTAGAGCCTCATTGTAACCTTCTTCTTGTGAATGCGTCCTGCTGTCACATCTGTTCTCATAGATAAGCCATCACCATTCCAGCAAGCTTGTTTCTGCTGCATTTTACAGTTTCAACTTATTTCGTTATTGAATAGAAAACCAGTTTCACTGTATCTCTGTTATTTTGTGTTAAGAATCTATTAATAATCTCTATTCATTTCGTTCAGCTCACCAAATCCACGGCCTTCCACCCCCTGATAGATGGCCAAACCGAGGTTGTAAATCGAATGATTGTGCATATCCTTCGCATGTATAATTCAAAGAACCCTCGCACATGGGATGAGAGCCTTCCCTATGTCCAGCATAAATACAACCGATCCTTGCATAGCTCAACCCACCATAGCCCCTTTCGAGTGGGGTTGGGATTCCAACCATTGGGTACCATATATGTTGCACATCCCCTCGCGGTCACCTCGACTAACTCATCTCCTGCTCCAACTGAAGCTGACAAAGCCACCCGGTTCATTGAGTGGATCCAGCACATCCGCCAACAGGTTCAGAATATCCTACAGAATTACAAACAACTCCATGCTCAACATCGGGTGCCGCATAAGTTTCAAGTGGGTGACAAAGTTTGGTTGCACTTGCAGAAAGAACACCTTACAGGACCCCATCGGAAGCTTCGACAATTCCATTATGGATCGTACACTATCACCAAGGCCGTGGGGGATCATGCTTTTGAGCTCAACATTCCTAATTTCCTTGGCCTGCACCCATTGTTCAACATGGATCTCCTTCGCCCTTATTTCCCACCATTATTGGACAGCTCAGAAGTAGCAGAACAACTGACACCAACAGAGCTCAACCTCAACTGCATACAACAGGCATCCAATGATCAGATTCTGGACAGATAGATCAAGGGCACTCGACAACAAAGGATCCAGCTTTAATAAGTCGTCAAAGCAGGGCAGCTCCTGCACCAAGGCAATTGGCTCACTCAGGGCCAAATTCAGCAGAAATTTCCTCATCTAATGGAGGACCTCAATGCAATAGAGACCATTGCTTCCTAAGGAGGGAGGATTGATCCAGATGGATATCGGTGGCCACCCACCCTTTCCAACTGGCTCAAAACAGTTTTCTGACATTTTGAGGGTCTAAATGAAGGTTTTTTGGTACCGATCTCCTCAATGATAGCCAAATTCATGATTGAGCCCCCAAAATGAATCTCCTTGATGATAACTTTCCAATGGGCTATCACACGCCTAAAACGGAGATTGAATGCAAAAGTTACGGCCCCGGGAAGTTGATGTACTGGCTTACCCAAACAGGGCCCACATGACTTTTGGCGCTTCATCTCCTAGGGTTAGGTTTTTTGATGTATAGGGTTTTTGGAATTCTTTCTTATTGTAAAAAGGCCTTTAGAGCCTCATTGTAACCTTCTTCTTGTGAATGCACGCTGCCGTCACATCTCTTCTCAGAGATAAGCCGCCACCATTCCAACAAGTTTGTTTCCGCTGCATTTTACAGTTTCAGCTTATTTCGTTATTGAATAGAAAACCAGTTTTACTGTATCTCTATTATTTTGTGTTAAGCACCTGTTAATAATCTCTATTCATTTCATTCAGCTCACCAAATCCACGGCCTTCCACCCCTAGATAGATGGCCAAACCGTGGTTGTAAATCGAATGATTGTGCATATCCTTCGCATGTATAATTCAAAGAACCCTCGCACATGGGATGAGAGCCTTCCCTATGTCCATCATAGCTACAACTAAGCCTTGCATAGCTCAATTGGCCACAACCCCTTTCAAGTGGGGTTGGGATTCCAACCATTGGGTCCCATAGATGTTGCACTTTCGCTTGAGATCAACTCGAATGACTCATCTCCTGCTCCAATTGAAGCTGACAAAGCCACCCGGTTGATTGAGCAGATCCAACACATCCACCAACAGGTTTAGGATATCCTATAGAAGTCCAATGACAAGTACAAACAATGCCATGATCAACATCAGGTGCCGTATAAGTTTCAGGTGGGTGACAAAGTTTGGTTTCACTTGCAGAAAGAACGCCTTACAGGACCCTATCGGAAGCTTTGCCCACTCCGTTATGGACCATACACTATCAATAAGGACGTGGGGAATAATTCTTTTGAGCTCAACATTCCTCCTTTCCTTGGCCTGCACCCATTGTTCAATGTGGATCTCCTTCGCCCTTATTTCCCACCATTATTTGACACCTCAAAAGTAGTAGAGCAGCTGACACCAATAGAGATCAACCCCGACTGCATACAACATGCATCCAATGATCAGATTGTGGATAGACAGATCAAGGGCACTCGACAACAAAGGATCCATCTTTATCGAGTCATCAAAGAAGGGCAGCTCCTGCACCAAGGCAAGTGGCTAACCCGGGGCCAAATTCAGCAGAAATTTCCTCATATAATGGAGGACCTCAATGCAATGGAGACCATTGCTTCCTAAGGAGGGAGGATTGATCCAGATGGATATCAGTGGCCACTCACCTTTTCCAACTGGCTCAAAACAGTTTTCTGACATTTTTGGCAATTTACTACTTTTAGCAGTTTTTACTTGCGGGGCCATTTTGAGGGCCTAAATGAAGGTTTTTCGGTATCAAGATCCTCAATGATTTCCAAAGGCATGATTGAGCCACCAAAATTAATCTCCTCGATGATACCTTTCCAACGGGCTATCACACGCCTAAAACGGAGATCGTATGCAAAAGTTACGGCCCCGGGAAGTTGATGTACTAGCTTACCCAAACGGGGCCCACATGACTTTTGGCGCTTCATCTCATAGGGATAGGTTTTTGGATGTCTATGGTTTTTGGCATTCTTTCTTATTGTAAAAAGGCCTTTAGATCCTCATTGTAACCTTCTTCTTGTGAATACGTGCTTCTGTCACATCTCTTCTTAGAGATAAGCCGCCACCATTCCAGCAAGCTTGTTTCCGCTACATTTTACAGTTTCAACTTATTTCGTTATTGAATAGAAAACCAGTTTTACTATATCTCTGTTATTTTGTGTCAAGCACCTATTAATAATCTCTATTCATTTCGTTCAGCTCACCAAATCCATGGGCTTCCACCCCCGGATAGATGGCCAAACCGAGGTTGTAAATCGAATGATTGTGCATATCCTTCGCATGTATAATTTAAAGAAATCTCACACATGGGATGAGGGCCTTCCCTATGTCCATCATAGCTACAAGCGAGCCTTGCATAGCTCAACTGGCCAMATCCCCTTTCAAGTGGGGTTGGGATTCCAACCATTGGGTCCCATATATGTTGCACTTCCCCTTGCGGTCACCTCAACTGACTCATCTCCTGCTCCAACTGAAGCTGACAAAGCCACCCGGTTCATTGAGTGGATCCAACACATCCGCCAACAGGTTCAGGATATCCTACAAACGTCCAATGACAAGTACAAATAGCACCATGATCAACATCAGGTGCCACATAAGTTTCATGTGGGCGACAAAGTTTGGTTTCACTTGATGAAAGAACGCCTTACAGGACCCCATCAGAAGCTTCGCCCACTCCATTATCGACCGTACACTATCAACAAGGCCATGGGGGATCATGCTTTTGAGCTCAACATTCCTCCTTTCCTTGGCCTACACCCAGTGTTAAACATGGATCTCCTTCGCCCTTATTTCCCACAATTATTGGACACCTCAGAAGTAGAAAAACAACTAACACCAACAGAGCTCAACCCTGACTGCATACAACAGGCATCCAATGATCATATTGTGGACATACATATCAAGGGCACTCAACAACAAAGGATCTAGCTTTATCGAGTTGTCAAAGCAGGGCAGCTCCTGCACCAAGGCAAGTGGCTCACCCGAGGCCAAATTCAGTAGCAATTTCCTCATCTAATGGAGGACCTCAATGCAATGGAGACCATTTCTTCCTAAGGAGGGAGGATTGATCCAGATAGATATCGGTGGCCACCCACCTTTTCCAACTGGCTCAAAACAGTTTTCTGACATTTTTGGCAATTTACTACTTTTAGCAGTTTTTACTTGCGGGGCCCTTTTGAGGGCCTAAATGAAGGTTTTTTGGTATTGAGATCCTCAATGATATAATAAGGCATGATTGAGTCCACAGAATGAATCTCCTCGATGATACCTTTCCAACGGGCTATCACACGCCTAAAACGGAGATGATATGCAAACATTACGGCCCCGAGAAGTTGATGTACTAGCTTACCCAAACGGGGCCCACATGACTTTTGGCGCTTCATCTCATAGGGTTAGGTTTTTGGATGTATATTGTTTTTGGCATTCTTTATTATTGTAAAAAGGCCTTCAGAGCCTCATTGTAACCTTCTTTTTGTGAATCTGCACTGTCGTCACATCTCTTCTCAGAGCTAAACCGCCACCATTCTAGCAAGCTTGTTTCCGCTGCATTTTACAGTTTCAACTTATTTCGTTATTGAATAGAAAACCAGTTATTGAATAGAAAACATGGGATGAGAGCCTTCCCTATGTCCATCATAGCTACAACTGAGCCTTGCATAGCTCAATTGGCCACAAACCCTTTCAAGTGGGCTTGGGATTCCAACCATTGGGTCCCATAGATGTTGCACTTCCCCTTGCGGTCACCTCGATTGACTCATATCCTGCTCCAACTGAAGCTGACAAAGCCACCCGATTCATTGAGTGGATCCAGCACATCCGCCAATAGGTTCAGGATATCCTATAGAAGTCTAATGACAAGTACAAACAACGCCATGATCAACATCGGGTGCTGCATAAGTTTCAGGTGGGAAACAAAGTTTGGTTGCACTTGTAGAAAGAACGCCTTACAGGACCCCATAGAAAGCTTCACCCAATCCATTATGGACCGTACACTATCACCAAGGCCATGGGGGATAATGCTTTTGAGCTCAACATTCCTCCTTTCCTTGGCCTTCACCCACTATTCAACGTGGATCTCCTTCGCCCTTATTTCCCACCATTATTGGACACCTCAGAAGTAGCAGAACAACTGACACCAACAGAGCTCAACCCTGACTGCATACAACAGGCATCCAATGATCAAATTATGGACAGATAGATCAAGGGCACTCAATAACAAAGGATCCAACTTTATTGAGTCATCAAAGCAGGGCAGCTCCTGCACCAAGGCAAGTGGCTCACCTGGGGCCAAATTCAACAGAAATTTCCTCATCTAATGGAGGACCTCAACGCAATGGAGACCATTGCTTCCTAAGGATGGAGGATTGATCCAGATGGATATTGGTCACCACCCACCTTTTCCAACTGGCTCAAAACAATTTTCTGACATTTTTGGCAATTTACTACTTTTAGCAGTTTTTACTTGTGGGGCCATTTTGAGGGCCTAAATGAAGGTTTTTCGGTATCAAGCTCCTTAATGATGGAAAATGGCATGATTGAACCCCCAAAATGAATCTCCTTGACGATACCTTTCCAATGGGCTATCACACGCCTAAAACGGAGATCGTATGCAAAAGTTACGGCCCCGGGAAGTTGATGTACTAGCTTACCCAAACGGGGCCCACATGACTTTTGGCGCTTCATATCCTAGGGTTAGGTTTTTGGATGTCTAGGGTTTTGGGCATTCTTTCTTATTGTAAAAATTCCTTTAGAGCCTCATTGTAACCTTCTTCCTGCGAATGCGTGCTGCCATCACATCTCTTCTCAGAGATAAGCTGCCACCATTCCAGCAAGCTTGTTTCCGCTGCATTTTATAGTTTCAGCTTATTTCGTTATTGAATAGAAAACCAGTTTTACAATATCTCTTTTATTTTGTGTTAAGAACCTGTTAATAATCTCTATTCATTATGTCCAACTCACTAAATCCACAGCCTTCCACCCACAGACAGATGGCCAAAATAAGGTTGTAAATCCAATGATTTTGCATATCCTTCGCATGTATAATTCAAAGAACCCTCACACATGGGATGAGAGCCTTCCCCGGAACCCCTTTCAAGTGGGGTTGGGATTCCAACCATTGGGTCCCATAGATGTTGCACTTCCCCTTGCGGTCACCTCGACTGACTCATCTCCTGCTCCAACTGAAGCTGACAAAGCCACCTGATTCATTGAACAGATCCAGCACATCCACCAATAGGTTCAGGATATCCTACAGAAGTCCAATAACAAGTACAAACAACGCCATGTTCAACATCGGGTGCTGCATAAGTTTCAGGTGGGCGACAAATTTTGGTTGCACTTCCAAAAGGAACGCCTTACAGGACCCCTTTGGAAGCTTCGCCCACTCCGTTATGGACCGTACACTATCACCAAGGCCATGGGGGATAATGCTTTTGAGCTCAACATTCCTCCTTTCCTTGGCCTGCACCCAGTGTTCAACGTGGATCTCCTTCGCCCTTATTTCCCACCATTATTGGACACCTCAGAAGTAGCAGAACAGATGACACCAACATATCTCAACCCTGACTGCATATAACAGGCATCCAATGATCAGATTGTGGACAGAAAGATCAAGGGCACTCGACAACAAAGGATCCATCTTTATCGAATTGTCAAAGCAAGGCAGCTCCTGCACCAAGGCAAGTGGCTCACCGGGGGCCAAATTCAGCAGAAATTTCCTCATCTAATGGAGGACCTCAACGCAATGGAGACCATTGCTTCCAAAGGAGGGAGGATTGATCCAGATGGATATCGGTGGCCACCCACCTTTTCCAACTGGCTCAAAACAGTTTTCTGACATTTTTGGCAATTTACTACTTTTAGCAGTTTTTACTTCCAGGGCCATTTTGAGGGCCTAAATGAAGGTTTTTCGGTATCAAGCTCCTCAATAATGAACAAAAGCATGATTGAGCCCCCAAAATTAATCTCCTCGACGATACCTTTCCAACGGGCTATCACACACCTAAAATGGAGATAGTATGCAAAAGTTACGGCCCCGGGAAGTTGATGTACTAGCTTACCCAAATGGGGCCCACATGACTTTTGGCGCCTCATCTCCTAGGGTTAGGTTTTTGGATGTCTAGGGTTTTTTTCATTCTTTCTTATTGTAAAAAGTCCTTCAGAGCCTTATTGTCACCTTCTTCTTGCGAATGCACGCTGCCATCACATCTCTTCTTAGAGATAAGCCGCCACCATTCCAGCAAGCTTGTTTCCATTGCATTTTACAGTTTCAGCTTATTTCATTATTGAATAGAAAACCAGTTTTACTTTATCTCTGTTATTTTGTGTTAAGCACCTATTAATAATCTCTATTCATTTCGTTTAGCTCACCAAATCCACGTCCTTCCACCCCTAGACAGATGGCCAAACCGAGGTTGTAAATCGAATGATTGTGCATATCCTTCGCATGAATAAATCAAAGAACCCTCGCACATGGGATGCGAGCCTTCTCTATGTCTAGCATACCTACAACTGAGCCTTGCTTAGCTCAATTGGCCACAACCCCTTTCAAGTGGGGTTGGGATTCTAGCCATTGGGTCCCATAGATGGTACACTTCCCCTTGCGATCACCTCGACTGACTCATCTCCTGCTCCAACTGAAGCTGACAAAGCCACCCGGTTCATTGAGCGGATCCAGCACATCCTCCAATAGGTTCAGGATATCCTACAGAAGTCCAATGACAAGTAAAAATAGTGCCATGATCAACATCAGGTGCCGCATAAGTTTCAGGTGGGCGACAAATTTTGGTTGCCAATGCAGAAAGAACACCTTACAAGACCGCATCGGAAGCTTCACCCACTTCGTTATGGACCGTACACTATCACCAAGGCCGTGGGGGATAATGCTTTTGAGCTCAACATTCGTCCTTTCGTTGGCCTACACCCAGTGTTCAACATCGATCTCCTTCACCCTTATTTCCCACCATTATTGGACACCTCAGAAGTAGCAGAATAGTTGACACCAACAGAGGTCAACCTCGACTGCATACAACAGGCATCCAATGATCAGATTGTGGACAGACAGATCAAGGGCACTCGACAACAAAGGATCTAGCTTTACCGAGTCATCAAAGCAGGGCAGCTCCTGCACCAAGGCAAGTGGCTCACCGGGGGCCAAATTCAATAGAAATTTCCTCATCTAATGGAGGACCTCAACGTAATGGAGACCATTGCTTCCTAAGGAGGGAGGATTGATCCAAATGGATATCGATGGCCACCCACCTTTTCCAACTGGCTCAAAACAGTTTTCTGACATTTTGAGGGCCTAAATGAAGGTTTTTCAGTATCAAGCTCCTCAATGATAGACGAAGACATGATTGAGCCCCCAAAATGAATATCCTCAATGACACCTTTCTAACGGGCTATCACACGCCTAAAACAGAGATTGTATGCAAAAGTTACAGCCCCAGGAAGTTGATGTACTAGCTTACCCAAACGGGGCCCACATGACTTTTGGCGCTTCATCTCCTAGGGTTAGGTTTTTGGATGTCTATGGTTTTTGGAATCCTTTCTTATTGTAAAAATGCCTTCAGAGCCTCATTGTAACCTTCTTCTTTCGAATGCACACTATCGTCACATCTCTTCTCAGAGATAAGCCACCACCATTCCAACAAGCTTGTTTCCGCTGCATTTTGCAGTTTCCGCTTATTTTGTTATTGAATAGAAAACCAGTTTTACTGTATCTCTGTTATTTTTTGTTAAGCACCTGTTAATAATCTCTATTCATTTCGTTTAGCTCACCAAATCCACGGCCTTCCACCCCCAGACAGATGGCCAAACCGAGGTTGTAAATCTAATGATTATGCATATCCTTCACATGTATAATTCAAAGAACCCTTGCACATGGGATGAGAACCTTCCCTATGTCCAACATAGCTACAACCAAGCCTTGCATAGCTCAACCAGCCATAGCCCCTTTCAAGTGGTGTTGGGATTCCAACCATTGGGTCCCATAGATGTTGCACTTCCCCTTGCGGTCACCTCAACTGAATCATCTCCTGCTCCAACTGAAGCTGACAAAGCCACTCGGTTCATTGAGCAGATCTAGCACATCCACCAACAAGTTCACGATATCATACAAAAGTCTGATGACAAGTACAAACAACGCCATGATCAACATCGGGTGTCGCATAAGTTTCAGGTGGGGGACAAAGTTTGGTTGCACTTGTAGAAAGAATGCCTTACAGGACCCCATCGGAAGCTTCGCCCACTCCGTTATGGACCGTACACTATCACCAAGGCCATGGGGGATAATGATTTTGAGCTCAACATTCCTTCTTTCCTTGGCCTGCACTCAGTGTTCAACGTGGATCTCCTTCACCCTTATTTCCCACCATTATTGGACACCTCGGAAGTAGCAGAACAACTGACACCAACAGATCTCAACCCCGATTCCATACAACAGGCATCCAATGATCATATTGTGAATAGACAAATCAAGGGAACTCGACAACAAAGAATCCAGCTTTATAAAGTCGTCAAAGCAGGGCAGCTCCTGCACCAAGGCAAGTGGCTCACTCGGGGCCAAATTCAGCAAAAATTTCCTCATCTAATGGAGGACCTCAACGCAATGGAGAAAATTGCTTCCTAAGGAGGGAGGATTGATCCAGATGGATATCAGTGGCCACCCACCTTTTCCAACTAGCTCAAAACAATTTTCTGACATTTTTGGCAATTTACTACTTTTAGCAGTTTTTACTTACGGGGCCATTTTGAGGGCCTAAATGAAGGTTTTTCGGTATCAAGCTCCTCAATGATAACCAAAGGCATGATTGAACTACCAAAATGAATCTCCTTGATGACACCTTTCCAATGGGCTATCACATGCCTAAAATGGAGATCGTATGCAAAAGTTACAGCCCCGAGAAATTGATGTACTAGCTTACCCAAACAGGGCCCACATGACTTTTGGCGCTTCATCTCCTAGGGTAAGGTTTTTGGATGTCTAGGGTTTTTGGCATTATTTATTATTGTAAAAAGGCCTTCAGAGCCTCATTTTAACCTTCTTCTTGTGAATGCGCACTGCCGTGACATCTCTTTTGAGAGATAAGTCGCCACCATTCCAGCAAGCTTGTTTCCGCTGCATTTTACAGTTTCAGCTTATTTCGTTATTTAATAGAAAACCAATTTTACTGTATCTCTGTTATTTTGAGTTAAGCACCTGTTAATAATCTTTATTCATTTCATTCATCTCACCAAACCCATGGCCTTCCACACCCATACAGNGCCACCATTCCAGCAAGCTTGTTTCCGCTGCATTTTACAGTTTCAGCTTATTTCGTTATTTAATAGAAAACCAATTTTACTGTATCTCTGTTATTTTGAGTTAAGCACCTGTTAATAATCTTTATTCATTTCATTCATCTCACCAAACCCATGGCCTTCCACACCCAGACAGATGGCCAAACCGAGGTTGTAAATCAAATGATTGTGCATATCCTTTGCATGTATAATTCAAAGAACCCTCGCACATGGGATGAGAGCCTTCCCTATGTCCAACATAGCTACAACCGAGCCTTTCATAGCTCAACTAGCCACAGCCCCTTTCAAATTGGGTTGGGATTCCAACCATTGGGTTCCATAGATGTTGCACTTCCCCTTGTAGTCACCTCGACTGACTCATCTCCTACTCCAACTGAAGCTGACAAAGCCACCCGGTTCATTGAGCGAATCCAGCACATCTGCCAACAAGTTTAGGATATCCTACAGAAGTCTAATGACAAGTACAAAGAGCGCCATGATCAACATCAGGTGTCGCATAAGTTTCAGATGGGCGACAAAGTTTGGTTGCACTTGCAGAAAGAACACCTTATAGGACCCGATCAGAAGCTTCGCCCACTTCGCTATGGACCGTACACTATCACCAAGTCCATGGGGGATAATGCTTTTGAGCTCAACATTCCTCCTTTCTTTGGCTTGCACCCAGTGTTCAACGTGGATCTCCTTCACCTTTATTTCCCACCATTATTAGACAGCTCAGAAGTAGCATAACAACTGACACCAACAGATCTCAACCCTGACTGCATACAATAGGCATCCAATGATCAGATTGTGAACAGATAGATCAAGGGCACTCGACAACAAAGGATCCAGCTTTATCGAGTCGTCAAAGCAAGGCAGCTCCTGCACCAAGGCAAGTGGCTCACCGGGGACCAAATTCAGTAGAAATTTCCTCATCTAATGGAGGACCTCAACGCAATGGAGACTATTGCTTCCTAAGGAGGGAGGATTGATCCATATGGATATCGGTGGCCACCCACCTTTTCCAACTGGCTTAAAACAGTTTTCTCACATTTTGAGGGCTTAAATGAAGGTTTTTCGGTATAGAGCTCCTCAATGATAGCCAAAGGCATGACTGAGCTCCCAAAATGAATCTCCTCGATGGTACCTTTCCAATGGGCTATCACACGCCTAAAACAAAGATCATATGCAAAATTTACGGCCCTGGGAAGTTGATGTACTAGCTTACCCAAATGGGTCCCACATGACGTTTGGTGCTTCATCTCCTAGGGTTAGGTTTTTGGATGTATAGGGTTTTTGGCATCCTTTCTTATTGTAAAAAGGCCTTCAAAGCCTCATTGTAACCTTCTTCTTGCGAATGCATGCTGCCGTCACATCTCTTATTAGAGATAAGCCACCACAATTTCAGCAAGCTTGTTTCCGCTGCATTTTACAGTTTCAGCTTATTTCGTTATTGAATAGAAAACTAGTTTTATTGTATCTCTGTTATTTTGTGTTAAGCACCTGTTAATAATCTCTATTCATTTTGTTCAGCTCACCAAATCCAAGGCCTTCCACCCCCAAACATATGGCCAAACCGACGTTGTAAATCGAATGATTGTGCATATCCTTTGCATGTATAATTAAAAGAACCCTTGCACATGGGATGAGAGCCTTCCCTATGTCTAGCATAGCTACAACCGAGCCTTGCATAGCTCAACCAGCCACTGCACCTTTCAAGTGGGGTTGGGATTCCAACCATTGGGTCCCATAGATGTTGCACTTCCCCTTGCGGTCACCTCGACTGACTCATCTCCTGCTCCAACTGAAGCTAACAAAGCCACCCAGTTCAATGAGCAGATCCAACACATCCACCAGCAGGTTCAGGATATCCTACAGAAGTCCAATGACAACTACAAACAACACCATGATCAACATCGAGTGTCACATAAGTTTCAGGTGGGTGACAAAGTTTGGTTGCACTTGCAGAAAGAACATCTTATAGGACCGCATAGGAAGCTTCGCCCACTCCGTTATGGAATGTACACTATCACCAAGGCCGTGGCTGATAATACTTTTGAGCTCAACATTCCTCCTTTCCTTGGCCTGCACCTAGTGTTCAACGTGGATCTCCTTCGCCCTTATTTCCCACCATTATTCGACACCTCGGAAGTAGAAGAACAACTGACACCAACATAGCTCAACCCCGAATGCATACAAAAGGCATCCAATGATAAGATTGTGGACAGATAGATCAAGGGCACTCGAAAACAAAGGATCTAGCTTTATCGAGTCGTCAAAGCAGGGCAGCTCCTGCACCAAGGCAAGTGGCTCACCCAGGGCCAAGTTCAGCAGAAATTTCCTCATCTAATGGAGGACCTCAATGCAATGGAGACAATTTCTTCCTAAGGAGGGAGGATTGATCTATATGGATATCAGTGGCCACCCACCTTTTCTAACTGGCTCAAAACAGTTTTCTGACATTTTTGGCAATTTACTACTTTTAGCAATTTTTACTTCCGGGGCCATTTTGAGGGCCTAAATGAAGGTTTTTCGGTATCGATCTCCTCAATGATAGATGAAGGCATGATTGATCCCACAAAATGAATCTCCTCGATGATACCTTTCCAATGGGGTATCACACACCTAAAACAGAGATCGTATGCAAAAGTTACGGCCTCGAGAAGTTGATGTACTAGCTTACCCAAACGGGGCCCACATGACTTTTGGCGCTTCATCTCCTAGGGTTAGGTTTTTGGATGTCTAGGGTTTTTGGCATTCTTTCTTATTGTAAAAATGCCTTCAAAGCCTCATTTTAACCTTCTTCTTGCGAATGCGCGCTGTCGTCACATCTCTTCTCAGAGATAAGCCGCCACCATTCCAACAAGCTTGTTTCCGCTGCATTTTACAGTTTCATCTTATTTCATTATTGAATAGAAAATCAGTTTTACTATATCTCTGTTATTTTGTGTTAAGCACCTATTAATAATCTCTATTCATTTCATTCTTCTCATAAAATCCGGATCAACTAGCCCCTATTCTTCCCCTGTGGTCATGATACTCAAGAAAGAAGGTACTTGGTGCATGTGTTCTCATTTTTGCACCCTCAAAAAACTAACAATCAAATACAAATTCCCCATTTTTTTCATTGATGACCTCTTCAGAAAATTGGTGCTCAGTACATCACCAAATGCGATCTACGTTATGGCTACCAACAAATCCATATGAAAGAAAAAGACATTCCGAAGATTTCATTTCACACTCATGAGGGTCATTATGAATTCTTGGCAATGCCCTTTGGATTGTGTATGCTCTTTCCACTTTCCAAAGTCTTATGAATCATGTCTTCCATCCTTTTCTCTGTCAATTTGTCTTAGTTTTATTTGATGATCTTCTCATCTATAGTAAAAATTGGCCATCCCATCTCTCCCATGTGAATCAAGTTTTCCATCTACTCTCTAAGCACCAACTTTTCCTCCAACAATCTAAATGTGCCTTTGGTGCCCTAGAATTGGAATGCCTGGCTTATATTGTCAGTAAGGATGGTGTCCAAGTGGATCCTAAGAAAATTGAATCTATGCAATATTGGCCTCGCCCTAAGACTTTTAAGAGCTTTTATGGTTGTCTGGGTTTAACGGGCTATTATAGGAAGTTTGTTCAGAATTGTAGAAAGATTGCAGCTCCACTCACTTCCCTCCTTAAAAAGAATGATTTCACTTGGAATTTAGCTTCCAAGCCTTAAAATATGTTATGTTCTCGACCCCTTTCCTATCCCTCCCAGAATTCACAAAGACATTCATATTGGAATGTGAATCTTATGGGAAAGGAATTGATGTCCTCCTCATGCAACATGGCAAGCCCTTGGCTTTCACTAGCAAACAACTTTCAGAGCAACATTTGGGCCAATCCATTTATGAAAAGGAAATGTTAGCTATTCTACATGTTGCGGATCTCTGACTTCCTTATTTATTGGGTCAACAATTCCAAATCAAAACTGATCATCAGAGTCTCAAGTATTTCCTAGAACAAAGAATTTCATCCCGGGAATAAAAAAAATGGGTGACCAAGATATTTGGATATGATTATGAGATCATTTACAAAAAGATCAAGGAAAATGTAGTGGTCGATGCTATTTCTCAGAAATATGAATAAAATGGGTCCCTTTTCTCCCTCTCCTTCGTTTTACCATATTGGCTCCAAGTTGTCCGTCAAGAATGGCTACAGGACCGTAAAATTTCTAGCGTGCTCCACCAATTGAAACATAATTCATCAGTTTCTCCAGGGTACTCTTGGAGTAATGTACAGATTCACTACAAAGTTCATTAGTAATTATGCAAACAATCCCAACTTCAATCCATAGTGCTTTCTGAACTTCATGCCTCACCCACAACTGAGTATTCAAGGTTTACTAAAACCTATGAACGGGTCAAACATTCTTTTTTTTAGGAGGGTATGAAACATGACATATGTACCTTTGTGGCTGAATGTGAGGTCTGTCAACGCAACAAGGGAGAAAGTGTCAAAGATCCGAGAAAACTCCAAATTCTTATGATTATCCCTTCTATTTGGAGACATATTTGTATGTATTTCATTTTAGGATTACCTAAATCAGGAAATAAGTCAGTCATCATGGTGGTCATAGATCGTCTCTCCAAATATCCTCATTTTTTTGCTCTTCAACACCCATTCACAACTGCCGCAATGGATCAAATATTCATGGATAATATATTCAAGCTTCATGACATGCCTAATTATATTGTCTCTGATAGAGACCCCACTTTCACCAGCAATTTTTGGCAAGAATTGTTCAAGCTACAAGGCAACCAATTGCATCTCAACACTACCTATCACCCCCAGATGGATAGCCAGACTAAAGTTGTCAACAAGTGTTTAGAAATATATTTGAGGTGTTTTGCATCTGAGCGGAAAAATCAATGGGCTCAATGGTTACCCCTAGTTTAATGATGGTGTTAGAACACGAATAATTTTGAGCTTTTTAGCTTTATATATTTTAGCTCTTAGAAATAAAATTTTACCCAAAAAAGCAAAAAACCTAGAAAGCGACCTTTTAAAATTAAAATAAATCCATTGGTTGTTATTTATCAATAAGGCACATACGGTATCTATCGTCAATGAGTAACTCTAATTTGATCGAACGATCCTAGTGATCCTTGAAGTTTTGGAGCCGCCTGAGTTTTAAAAGAAAGCCTTTAATGGTCGCTTCGCAACTTCGTGCTTCGGGTATTCCAGCAAACCTAAAAAAAGAAAACCCCAAAACTCGGAAGTTTCAAAGATAGACACTCATGAATTTTCCCAAAGAACTCACGGACACAAGTCATAGGACACGTGTCCTTTTAAAAAAAATATTTTCTTGGGTTGACACGTGGCACTTATTTTTGATATTTACGTCGGATGATTCGCACGTTTTCAAGTGACACATGGCACCTCTCTTTTCTTGACATGTCATTAGAATGACATCATCCCTGCCACATCACTCTGAGAGACTTCTCTTTGGGAGTTTTCTATTTCACAATCCCCAGATTATCAAAGCGTCGAAGTTAAGTGATTACAAAAAGTAAACTGGGTTTTCAAGGAACTAATAAAATGGTTATCGGCTTTAATTAGTCATGATTAAGTGTTAATTAATCACTTCGCAGTTTCAGATTTCGAAAAATTTCTCTTGCTCTATATTCAAAACTTTTGAATTCTGAACTTCCGAAATACTTAAAGATAATACAAAGTTTTAAACATGATTAATTAATACATAAAAGTGATTACTCAAAGATTAATTCCTCCAAAAATTTAGACTTCAGGAGATTTCCACCCTGTCACATCCAGAATTTCTAAACATGAACTATTGAAGTATTAATGACATTTATGATTGATTAAGTTTAATGATTTCAAATAAATATTGCGAATCACCAGGTAATGAATTCCATTAAGTTTAATAAATTCTTCGTCAGTAGAGCTATACAAAGATCGATAGAATTTTTTGAATAAAGCACTTCGAATTTCAAAATCATTTTTACCATTTTCAATTAGAATTTCTCTATTCAGTGTAGAGCTTACAAACTTCTCTGGTCATAGGTAGGCTAATTTTTTTTTCTTGAGGATTATGGCACCACAGAAATCTGCAAAGAAGCTTGACACATCGGGTGATGATTCAAATCCAAATGCATATGTTCTATCAGACACGACTCCACGAGTTGTGGACACCATTAAAACTTGGAGGTAGGTTTTTGATGTCTTAGAGAATGAGAGAATTAATTGTCCAGATGACTCTGCCGAAGAATATGACGATTCCTTTACAGCTAATATCAAACACATAGTGCAGTCGA
Source organism: Picea mariana (assembly GCA_032191745.1). Taxonomy (NCBI): domain Eukaryota; kingdom Viridiplantae; phylum Streptophyta; class Pinopsida; order Pinales; family Pinaceae; genus Picea; species Picea mariana. The sequence continues at coordinate 10,202 of JASDQU010241641.1, read as the reverse complement.
AACTGCATAAGATCGTTGCACGGCCAAAAATCACATCCTACAACAATATGATACATTGAGCTTTGGAACATGTCGACATCCAAACCAGGAGTGTCATCAACCACCAACAGGTTGTCGTCGGCTCTTTCCGACCAGAGCACCTTCAAGTAAGGTACAAAATTTCCTCTACCCCTAAATAAACTTACAATGCTGCATTTCTTCTTGAGTTTGAGAGAAAGGAATGCACCCAATATGGTATAAATGGTCATGATATAGTCAAGTCCTGGTGGGGACATCCGAAACAATTCAGAGTCGACGCTCATGGTTTGTACGCCACGACGTCTTTAGATGCTCATATGTTGTATGTAGCCATGATGCTTTGTCACCTATTTTGGAAGCAAAAACCTACACATTTCTCAGTTGAGTGGGTAGCCATCATGAACAAGGTAGCCAAGGGTTATTCCTTCAATTGGGCCAAAATGTTATCTGATTATTTGGCCAAGGAAATCATTGAATATAAATCAGAAAAATCAAAAGGGCAGCTTGCCCCTTTTTACATGTTAGCATATGTTATGGATGCCATTTGTTTCATGACTCCTTTTCCCCTAATGAACTAGAGTTGGAACCCGACCAATTATGAGCCAATTCATTTCTATCACTCCAAATTATGGGAGGAGAACACCAAAGATTTATTTTACAAAATCTATCACAATGTTGTAGTGTCTGTTCATATAGCTATTTATGGTCACCCACCACCCCGGATTTCAGAAATGATTATCGGGAACTTGGGAAAACTTATAGATTGGTTCATTGAGGAGAATTTCTCATATATCAGACTATTTGGTTGTTTCGTTCCTCCTCATGCCCTCCCACAGTTTTTACCTGACAGGCTGGTGTGCAGATAAGTGGCATACTAGATGGTAGCAGGAGGTATTAGCAAGGAGTTGAAAGCATCTTAGAAAAAGGTTTGGCCAAATTTCCCCATTCAAGTTGGCATGTTCACACTAATAGATTTCATTCATTCTAAAGTCAAGGTCTCAGCCCTGGAAGATGTCAAATTAGTTGGCGTCGAGTTCAAGAAACATGATCCACATAAGATAGTGGAAAATCATCTGGCTCAGTTTAACATGAAGCGATACATCCATGAGAATTCTCCTTATGAAAAAATGTCCAGGGGAGTTAGATCTTATGAGGAATTCTAAAGTAGATTCCAGACTATGCCCCCAGACCAACAATCTGGTTTCCTCGGCTTTCAGAAACACAGATGAAACAATTTACCAAAGATATTGCAAGGAGAGTCAATACTCATGCCTCCTTCACAAGAATCTAGGCCTACAAGAATTGAGCCAAGTTGGTCCGCTAGGCACAAAGTAGAGGAAGTCCCAAAAAGCCCAGAAGTGTTATTTCACAAAATAAGAGTGTCACTGTCTGGATTGAATGATCCACAGGTGTTAGCTCGATTCGAAGCTTTCATGAATCTGGGACAAGTTGTCCCTCATTCAACACAAGCTACTCTTATTGGCACCCCAAATAAAATAGGACATGAACCTTCCAGAGAAATTATGTCTCCTATTACATCATTAACCCCTTTACAAACCATCTTCGGAAATCCTAGTTCTGAACTGACTTTTGTAGGTGATCTTACTCCTATCTTGCCTGAAGAGATGCCTCCCTTAGATTTATTTTTCAGCAAGAAAAGAAAAGCTATCGTAAAGAGATAATCTCACCAAAAGGATGGAGTTATCACTAAAAGGCAAAGATTGGTGTATGATGGGAAATACCACGATGGTCCAAAGTTTGCAAAAGAAGTTGTAGGCTCATTAGGGGATTTTTCCACTACCAATCAATGGTCAGTGGAAAATTTAACCGAACAACTGTGACATAAATTCCTATTGGTAGAAAAATTGCAAAATGAGATATATTATACAGAACATATTGTTAGAAGTAGGATGAACCAGGACATTGAACAAATCAGGGCTAATCATCAGCATCAAATTAAGCAGTTACAAGATAACCTTGAGCTTCTCTACCATATTTCAAAGATAAGCAAAGGACTGATCACTGAGCATGACAAATTGATTGAGCCATTGCAGATCAGATTGACCTTAACAAAGAACACAGCGATAGACATTTTGGTCTTCAAAACAAAAGCATCAGAAGTCAATGAGAGGTTGGAATTTGCCGAGCAAGAATTCTATCAAAAAGTATATGCTATCCAGAAATGTTATCGGGTAGTAGACCTTTCTCTAAAAGATATTTATCTCAAGGAAAAATAGGCCTGCTCATCCCAATCTAAGTTTCAAGAAGTTATCATATGGAAGCAGAGAGCTAATACCCCTGGTCTTCCGCTTCTCTCTCATTTTGAACAAGTAAGAGGCAAAATGGCCCTAAAATCCTGGGAAAAAAATCTGGAAGAAGGAAAGAAACTTGTCATAGATGTAAAAGAGGCTTGTCTAAAGGCATTATCATCAATAAATAAAAATATAATTGTGTTTAAAGGGAATAGTAGCTCAGAGGCCTTGGGGCAGATCAAGATAGAAATGAACCAAAAAAGCTCCAGAAAGAAGAAGGAAAACACTCAGGCCTCCATCCAAGAGATGAGCCAGATTGATTTACTTAAAACCAATGAATTGTTGGTTAATCCAAGTTCACAATATCAGGTCACAGTCCAAGAAGTGAACAATATCAAGGAGAATATACCCCATATACATAAGAAGATGTTTTCCTTTGAATTAAATGAGAGGATTTAGCCTTCAAGATTTGTGGTAGCGTTGATGGACAGGTGCACCCAATGCATTGAATAGTGAAAAGAGACTGTAGCCAGGAGCAAATGAAAGAGCATATACAATGTTCACTTTCTCCACCCACTCTACCTTTCACCCTCTAACCGTCACTTACCCTATCTATCCCTACCAACCGCATTATTGAATCCACTCATCCCACCTCATTATTGGACACTTGTCCCCCCATCATTCTTTTCATGAAAAATTACTCTCCCCTATAACCAATATCCATCCCATAAAGAGCCAACATCGATTTATTCATCTATATATCCCCCCCATGTCTTCAACTGCAATTCCTTATCCCAGTAAACGCATCTGAAGGGACATATGGCAACGAGATCAAATGGCAAAGACAGTAAGTCAAATGATTGTGGTGGCCTTAATGGACATGTGTACCCAACTCAAAGATCAAAGGAAAGCGAGTGCATCTGCAAAAAGACAAAGAGATAGAGGAAGTGCTAGCAAAACTCAACAATATTTGCATACTATTATTTTATTTGTAAGTATTCTATTTTTAGTCATACATTGTGGGAAGTCCAATGGTTTTCAGTTGTGACAAATTTTGTATAAATAGATAGATTTCAGATCTATACAAGGATTTTTCTTGCTGAATGTAAAAGAGAAACTCTTTTGATTATTTATACAAGTGCAGACAGAGATTCTAAGTTTCGTTCAATTTGAGTTATGTGTTCCCTCCGTGTTTCCATTTCTCTGAATTTCTTTCTGTAATTCTTGAAGAGTGATTGATTGCAATTTAGTACTACATCTACTATGATCATAATATATCAGTGGTTTATTCAGTAACAACTTTTCTGTTGTTATTACTGTGAGTAAAACAAGACATGTGATTTGTGTGAATATTTGCATTTTCATATCTTGTTCAAGGGTGCATCTTCTACTTTTTCTTCTACTGCAAACAAGGTGAGACTTGTTTGTAATTGATACCTAACTTTGTTTAACAATTTTGTAAATCTTTCTACATCATTTGACATTAAAATTGTGACTTAGATAACGAGATACAACCTTTGTATTGTATTATCATTAATTTCATTTAAAGATTTATTCTCATAAAACTGAAGGTAGAAAAATCACTCACAAAATCACTTCTTTTAAAACCTTTGATGCCTGACATTATTCTTTGAGCCTTAGAATCAATCTCAGTAACAACATCTTTTTTTTGCTGTTGTCGGGGATGAAGAAACAAAATCATTTTTCCCTGGGAGAATGACAAAGTTAAATTTTGGTCTTTGATGGTGAACAAATATTGAATACGTGAATAAGGCTTACTTTATGTTTCACCTGGAGACTCCACCATAGAGAAAAGTGGCACTCAGTGAATTTGATAATCCAAATGGCACCATTATGAACTCATAATGGCCATACCTTGTTCTGAAAGCAGTCTTGTTGATGTCTTCATCTTTAATTCTTACTTGATGATAACCAGACCTGAGATCAATCTTGGATAATATTTTTTCATTCTTCAACTGATCAAAGAGGTCATCGATCCTTGGCAAAGGATACTTATTTTTTACTGTTACATTTTTCAACTGTATGAAGTCGATACACAGTCTCAATATTCCATCCTTATTCTTCACAAATAAAACTGGGGTACCCCAAGGGGACAAACTTGGGCCTATATACCCCTTCTTCAGAAGCTCTTCAAGCTGCATTTGCAACTCCTTCAGTTCTAGTGTACTCATCCTGTAAGGAGTCTTGGATACTAGAGCTGCTCTAGGCATAAGATTTATAAAGAAATAAATATCTCTTTTAGGGGGTAATCCTAAAATTTCTTTAAATGCATCTTCAAACTCCTTTAGGACTACATAATCTTCAATATTTGAAACCTTATACTTAGGTGTTTCTTCCATATGAGCTGCAAATAATTAAAAACTTCTTCTGTAACATTTCTTCAACTGCAATGTTGAAATTTCTATAACATCCACTGCCCTAGGAATTCCTTGGTCTCTCCTTAGGTTCCCTTCCTCATCTAGGAAAGTAAATTCCTTGTTATGACAGTCTAAGACAACACGATGTTGGTCCAATCAATCCATACCAATTAGAAATTCATAGGAGCCTAAAGGCAAGATGTTCAAATCTGCCTTGGTGCTCAGCCCATTCATGCCCACTAGACATGACTTAACCAACTCATTAACATTTCTCTTGGCGTTGGTAGCCAACTGCAGCAACCAAGATTCCCCATGATTTCTTCTTGGAAAATACAATTTTTCCACCACCTTAGGATCTATATAACTATGACTAGCTCCTGAAACAATTAAAATTGCAATGGTTTGGTTGTTGATCATGCCTTCCACTTCAATCATGTGTGATTTAAACTCAGCTTGCTTGTTTTCCAGGGCTGCATATATCCTTGGTACATTTATACCCATGTCCTCCACTATTTCAGCTTGATGTACATTGTGGAAAACTCTCACTTTTTCACTTCTATGAGGACAATCTCTATACATATGATCTCTTTTGCAACCCAAACATTGAATAGGTGGTTGCCTTGACCTTTTCCCACCTTTCTAAATCATTCTAGGATCTCTAGAAGTTGGTTGTCCCTGAGGACTATTTCTGAAGAATGGTGGCTCATTCCCTTTCTTCCTCTAATCCATCTTGAACTTCTTCTTGTCTTCCCAAGATTTTTGGAAAGTTGGATTTGATTTATGCTGATAATATAGGAATTTATCTCACCTTATGGTCTCCTCCAAATTTTTGGGATCATCATATTGAATCTTATCACTGATGAAAGATGGCATCCCACTCAAATACCTTTGAATCTTAATTGTCTCATCCTTGATGAAGGAGACATACTTCAACAGTTACAAAAACCTTCTTTCATACTCATCAATGGTCATATTTCCAAGCTTGAGTTCAAAGAACTCCTTCACTTTCCTGTCATAATATCTCTTAGTCAAGTATTTATTTTCAAAATACTTCTTGAATTCCTTCCAAGTAACATTTTTCTTTTTGATGTGTTGCACCTGCGCAAGCTGATCCCACCACATGGATGTCTTTCCCTTGAGTTGATAGACATAAATTATTCCTTCTTCATGAGAAGAAAAATTATGCAATTGAAAATATTTTCTCATTCATAGCATCCATGTCTCAGCATCTTCATCCTTCTTGTGCTCACCATCAAATGTAGGAGGTTTGATTTTGTTCATTTCTCCACAAAGTTCATCCACCCCAGATCTCTTTTGATGCTTCCTGATAGGGGATGAAATTGAGCTACTATGTGCTCTCTTATTGGAATTCCTTGGGGAGTGATGGTGATGTCTGCTAACACTCCTTGATCTTCCTTTCACCTCAGGAGACCTATGAATTATTGATTTTTTTGAGCCATTCTTCTTATCCAATTTATTTTCAGTTATGTCCAAGCTCTGCATTAACTTCATGTTGAAGTCCTCCTACTACTCCTTGGCTTTCATAAGCATTTCATTATCAACTTTATGACTTTCAATATATTTCTGCAAATTTTTAATGGTCTCTACCACATTCATGTTTTGATCCTTCTTCTCCATGTCCATTGGACTTTGTTCCTTCAATACCCATATGCACATCCATCCCTCTGATCTCATATTCCTAGCTATAATATTCCTGTGTCTCCTCCATTCCTATACCCTATGAGATGATATTGATTTGATCTAGTTGTTTTTAACTCTGCAAAATTTTCAACCAACAGAACTTTGTCAGGCTAACTGACTCAACAATTTTATGAAAATATGAGCCATTCTGATTCAATAATATATCAGACTTCTTTCTTTTGATTTTTTGATAAATTGACTATTCAGCTCAATTTTTGGGTGAACATTTATGTTCTATTGTCCAAGATCTTTCCAATGACTGATCCCTTGCTCAATTCTGGTTTTTGAATAGGAAGTTATGAATATTTGAACAATTTTTCTTTGAAAACAACATTTCGACACTAGCCCTCTTTTATCCCGACCAAAGTCTTATACAACCAAGGGATATGTATGAGCACTTATCTGATATGCACTCATTCAGAGTTTCAGGACTTCGCGCTCCGTAACTTCAGGCTTCAAAGGTTCTTACTACCTCATGCCTTATTTCTCCTGAATGTTGAACTAGTGAATCCTTTCATAGTACACCTTCGAAGATTCAGGGTTTCGCTACTTCAAAACTTCAAAATTTTGGAACTTCAAGCTCCAGAAGTTTCGCCAACTCCATACTTCGTTCCCTCTGAACGTAGAATTGGTGAACTCCTAGAGAATCTCTCTGAAGCTTCACGCTTCGAAGGTTCTTGCATCTATATACTTACATTCCCCCATACTCCAAATTTCCAAATTCTCGACTGGCACTTTGGCGTTTCATTACTCTGGAACTTCATTGCTTCGGGCTTCGTAGGTTTTACCTTCATCATATTACGTTTCCTCCAAAATTTGAACTAGAAAACACCCAGAGAAGATCTTTGGGGCTTCACGCTTCAGAGGTTCCTACAACCACATACTCTGAACTTTCGAAGTCTCAACAAAAAACACGCCCCAGGAGGAGATACATGGTAGAAGTATGGAGATGACACATGGCCCAATATAATGGGTGACACCTGCCGAGTTCCAATTAGCACAAAATTTATTTAAAAAACACAAAACACGATGACACATGGCAGGCATCAAGTGTGTCCACATCAACCTAGGTGACGTCAACATGCCACATCACTTCGGTGCTTCATGACTTCGACGCTCCGAAAATTTGGAAGTTTCCTCTCCAACATCCTTTAAAACTCCCAAATTTCAAATTTCCAAAAAATTCCACGTCACTCTCGGTGATGTCATCATTCCACGTCACTCTAACTTTCTCGAACTTTGACACTTCGGGCTTCGAAAGTTTTCACATCCATATACTCGATAATTCCCGAATGCCAAACTTTCGAACAATTGTTCCCTGGAGCTTCGGGACTTCAGAGCTTCTGGACTTCGGAAAAATTCTCATCTGCACACTTTAAAACTCCTGATTGTTCTACTTTCGAACTCCTGATCAGGCCCACATCACTCCAGGTGATGTCATCATGTCACATCACTCCAACACTCCAAAACTTTGGGACTTCGGATATTTCCTCAACAAAACTCCACATTTCTTCTGAACCTCGAAGTGGCTAACTCTCTGAACTGTTCTTTTCCATATTTTTTGGACTCCGGTGCTTCGGGGCTTCGAGCTTCAGAATTTTTTGGTGTTGATCACCATACAATCCCTGAACTACCAAACGCCGAAATTTTGAACACTTGCAAATATGTGGAGACACATCTTCGATAATGGATGGTCCAGATTGGTTTTGGACTTCAGGAATTTAGGGAAAACTCCACTTTGTACAACCACAACCTCATTTCCCCGAACGTCAAACTTCCGAACCACATGGGGGATCCAATGGTCTGCCTTCTTCCAAATTATTTACGATGGAGATTCACTCTAGGACTTCGGAGCTTCAGGGATTTTGCCTCCTTTTTGTCAAAATATTTAAAATTTTCAAAGCAACGAATTCCAAAGAATTTGAGGGGTTAAAAACCATGCTACTTCCCTAGGTCCGACAACTGTCAAGGATCTTCCTTCCCCCGAACAGATCCAACGGTTCAAATATTAACTTTGTGGCCCCAAAACCACAATTATTGTGGTTTATTTCCTCTACTGGCTTTCTTGAACCACTACACCTTATGACCTTTCAAACATAGTTAATGTGTGCTCTCAGTGCCCTCTTGGCACTCATGGATGTCTGAAACTCAAATTTTGTCGATTTCAATAACAATTCTTTCTTAAACTTTTTCTTCAATTTCAACTTACACAGCCCATCCAGGCTCACTGTTGAAAATTGGAGCTCTGATACCAGATTGTAGCGTACTCCATGCCTCCCAGGCCGGGGCATGCCACATTAATACTTCACTTGTTTCTAATAATAAAATTGTAAAATACCCATCCATAGACCTGCTGGGCTATGGCACACAGAAACTCTTGTGAAACTTCATATATATAAACTTCAAACAAACAAATACATTCTGCTACAACATAGATTCATGTAGAAATAATAGTAAGCCTATACATACAACATACATAGGAAATACCCATAATTATAAAAGCATGTACAATACACAACATGCAATTGAACGCATAAATGATACTTATATTTTTATAGAAGATCAACAACTACGTGCAAACATTCCATGAACCTCCCAGCCTTAGACCACGCTGCTCATCATTCTTAGCAGTGGGTCACCCCCGAGATGGGACTAAAATCCACTTGGGTAAATGGATTCCTAGGATAGGATGCGACAATAGGAATTTGCACAGTCGACAGGAAGGATTTCATTCAAGGAGCCAACTCACACTAACAACATACAACCTCTCATTCCCCACATGCCTGTCCCACCCCAGGAAGTGTGCCCCTTCTCTCCTTAACATTCCTTCGGCTGCCCCACTTCCCTTGTAGGGCTTCAACAACAGGTTGGACATGAATTCTTAAATCACTATAGTTGTAGTTGGGCTCCCTCAAGAAATCACTTTCCCAACAAAATCTCTCACCTAGAGAGATTTTCTCACAAGCCTGACAACCTGCTTCTTCAATCCATGATCCTGACAACCTACCTCTTCAATCCAACTCTCTAGTCAACCAAAAACAGGCTTAGGTGAAGGAATCAATAGAAAACAGGTATGAAACAGATGATGGAAACAAGCCAAGCTCAGTCCAGGAACTATGTTGGCAGCAACAACAAACGGTTAAGGCACGATACGACTTAGGCAAAGTACAGGTGCATTGTGCTTCATAGGAAATGTACGGGATAACTCAAAGTGCCTGCTGGTTCTAGAGGTGCATGAATGATGCATAGGTAAACTCATGGAGGAAATGGTTAGCTGCATGAAAATTGGTTGAGTGCCTCCATGCGCTGGTGAAGGGGGAAAATATGGCAAAATAGACTATTTTCCCCCACATATATTTTCATGCGCCATGATTGACGCGTGACTCTTCTGGAGGTCGTTTCTCTCCACTTGTGATTCATTCACTCTTCCATGAGACTTAGGATAAAATAATTATCCTCACCATAGTCTTTAGAAAATAATAATATAATATTCCCTTGGAGATAAGCCCTCTAGCTTAGCCCCTTTTCCTAGTCTCTTAGCCCTCCCTTTCCCTAACTAGTGGAGCTTAGTTCCCCATACTCTTTTATCATGGTCGATCTACACACAACAATGTATTATATTAATGATATGAGTGTTTACATATATAAAAATATGTTCAATGGCCTTTATCATTTAATTTCTCCATCCTAATCATAACATAAGCCTCCCAGCTTATAATCACTTGGCTCACTAGCCTATAAAACATATTTACAATTCAGCTAGGGCTCAACTTTGGGGTATTACACACACACACACACACACACACACACACACACACACACACACAGAGAGAGAGAGAGAGAGAGAGAGAGA
>JASDQU010241640.1:70911-91321 GCA_032191745.1 Picea mariana | reverse complement strand
CTTTGGATCTAAAGTTGCGAGGAGGTTACACTCAGGAATGTTTGAAATGTGAAATACCTGAAGCCCAGGAATCTGAAATGAATAATGTCCATCAGATTTGGAGGAAAAACGAGGACCGTTGGATCAGGGTTGTTGGTCAACAAACCACGTCAAAAAAGGGCATATGGCATACCACGTCAACAGACCACGTCAGTAGTCTACGTCATCAAGGACACATGGAACAGTCAAAGAACGACAAGTGTCAAGTTGAAATCAACATTTCAAGTATGTGCAAATCACGAATCAGAGTGACACGTAGCAGCTGATCGATTTGTGACACGTCATCAAGTGACGCAAGCGTTACATCACTCCAAGAGTTTTTCTTCGAGAGTTTTACCACCGACACTTGCCCAAAGACCCGAAGTCCCAAATGCCGAAGACCCAAAGTGGACAGGAGACATATGATCTGAAAGATCACCTCGGGAGAATTCTTGTTCGTCAATTTACTACAGTGGAAGGATAGTTTAAGTGGAAGTGTTGACCGACAACAAGTAGTCTCCACCATTTATAACTTACCAAGCAGGTGATCACACTGGAGGAAAGAACAGGTTGAGACTTGAAATATCCAAAGTCTGGAGACCCGAAGGAGATATCATCCGTTGATATGATGACAGGTGCACTCTCAACCATTGATCAAGACACAGTGGAAGGATATCGTAAGCATAATAGATGATGTCACGGAGTAAAAGGTGGCCATACATATCATTGCTTGATTAATTCATGGTTTTTGGATTAAGCAATGAAGGATGACTGTAAGGATTAACACTAATCATTGATCTGGTTCTGATATGTAATGTGAACAATCTGATCTGTTCGGGAATTCTAATTCGAAAGTTTTGAAAGGATTGAAACCCAAAAGCTCTGAAGGGAAAAGTGTTGAAGTTACGACAGCCATCCATTTTAGGAGAATGAATCATGTCCATTGAATTGATAGGCGCTCAAGCTCTCATTAATCCCAGGCATATGGTCACTACCAGTGATCATGTGAAGGAAGGGGCTTAGAAGCCAAATAATCCATAATTGACTGGTTGTAACTAGCAAAGAAGAAGAAGAGTTTCGACTGCCAGAGAAGCTAAGGAATCTCAACATAATGCTCACTAATGATGAACACATGGTGCGAACCACCAAATAATATGAAGATTTGTCATGATGATCAAGTAGATGACTCGACGTGAGAAAAATATGCATAACAGAGAAGTGAACGGGGTCTGAGAGTTAGCTATGCAGAAGTGAGGAAGAGATGTAGTGAACAATATGTAGGGAAGAACTGTGACACAGTGAAAAGTAGGCAGAGGCATAGTGCATAGAAGAGAGATGGCACACAAAGCATAAAAGGCAGAGGAACAGAAAGCGCAAGGAATATATGTGCAAAAAGACACCGATGTAGGAAGAGCAGAGAAGTGTAGCAGAATGATGATGAGACTGGTAATCCATAGATAAATGTTGTATCACTATGATAAATTTATGAACAGAAAAGATTTATATTTCAGGGTGGTAGGGAGGTGCTAGGGAGGACTGGTGTCCTCAGAGTTTAAAGTGGGTTCTTGAACACAGGGAATTGTATCTTCCATATGGTTGCAGCCAGAAAAACCAGGGTGGCAGGGTGGTGCAAGGGAGAACTATTGTTCTCTGTTATACAGGTTGGTTCTTGTGTGATTGGAAGTCAATGCTTCCATCCAGTTGGTGCTGAAACACTCAAGGAGTTGGTGGTTCCTTCTAGTGGGTGCTAGAGAAACCAGAGAGTTGGTGCTCTCAGCAAGTTGTTGCTTGTAAAATAGAGGTTGTAGCCTCAAGAGGAGTTGGAGATCATAAGAATGATAATGTAAAGAAAATAAAGATTACTTATCATATCAAGAAGAAGAGGTTTTTCCCTTTATGGGTTTCCTCGAGAAATATCTATCTCTATATATTTCATGTGTGTGATTGATGTTTAATATTCTATTGCTTACTTCCCTGCATCATTTTGATCATCACTAAGTGTTCTGTAAAGAGTTTAAAATGGGCATAGTCGTTTAAGCACAGTAAAAACTGATTCACCCCCCCTCTCAGTTGTCCAACAAAAATTTCTCATGCGATGTAGGAAATTTGGCATTTCTCTAAATCCTTCCAAGTCCATTTTTGGTGTTACCAAGGGAAATATCCTTGGACACATCATCTTCGATTCAGGAATAAGAATTGATCTTCAAAGGATTGCTTCTATCCTTAATCTTCTTGCTCCCACTTCCAAGAAAGAAGTTCAAGCCTTTATGGGGGTTATTAACTTCGTCCGTAGGTTTGTTCCAAATTTTGCGGTGATGTTCAAGCCAATTCATAATCTGCTTAAGCAAGATAATTCTTTTTCTTGGACAGATGATGTCAAAAAATATTTTGAAGGGATTAAGAAAGAAATAAGTTCCGCACAAGTTTTGGCAAAGACGGATTTTGAAAAGGAATTCACGATATATACTAATGCTACCGAGGAGGCAGTTTCTGCTCTCCTCATGCAAAATTATGACCAAGGAAATGAAAAACCAGTGGCTTACATGAGTCAAAGTTTATCTGATGATGAATTTAAATATTATTTTATTGAGAAACATGCTTTCTCTCTTGTTAAGGCCATTGAAAAGTTTCACCACTAAATCTTAGGTAAGCATACGTTGGTAAAGGTCCCTTTACCTGCTGTCAAGTTTTTGTTCTCACAGACTTATCTTTCAGGAAATCTTTCACATTCGCTTGCCAAGATCCAAGAGCATGATTTGAATATCATGACCTCTACCACTATCAAGGGACGTGACCTAGCCCGTCACTTGTCTTAGCATGCTGAGAATGGTGAAGAAATTGATGAATAAGGCAATTCCCTTTCAGCTCTCTTTTACATTAACGATCAAATCCTTCCTGTGTCTGAACATCCTTGGTACAAGAATTTGGTTTATTATTTACATAACCAAAGATGTCCATAAAACTTAGACACTCATAAAAGGAGAATAATCTGTCTTGAATCTGCAAGATATGTCATTATAGGAGACTTATTATTTTGAAGATCTGTTGATGGTGTGTTACTTCACTGTGTAAACAATGAAGATGCACAAAAACTGTTGCAAGAGCCTCATGGCTCATCAAATTCTATCATTCATGTAGGAGGTCATTTTTCTGCTAAAACTACTGCTTTCAAGATTATTAGAAAATGATACTATTGGCCTTCAATCTTTCGTGACTCTTATGTTTTTTCAAGGTCTTGTGACAAGTGCCAAAAATTTGCTGGGAAAGAATGCCTTTCAGCCATGCCTTTACAACCTGTCCTACTAGATTTTCCCTTTTCAAAGTGGGGATTGGATTTTATTGGTCCTATTAATCCTCCTTCTTTAGCTGGTGATTTTTTATTTTGACGACCACAGACTATTTTACAAAATGGGTTGAAGCTGTCCCACTTAAGCATTCCACAGATGATCAGGTAATTTCTTTTCTTGAAAACAATATTTTTTCTAGATTTGGTCTTCCATTAGAGATTATTTCAGACAATGGCCCCGCTTTCATTTCTGCTAAGTTGACTCAATTTTTAGCCAATTTGGGGGTTAAACATTTCACCTCATCGGCTTATTACCCCCAAGGAAATGGGCAGGCCAAATCTACCAACAAAAATATGGTAAGAATCGTCAAAAGGCTCATTGAAGATAAGCCTCATCAGTGGAACACTCTCCTCACCTAATCCCTTTGGGAAGATCAAACTACCACCAAGGTAAGCACTGGTTGTACTCCTTTTCATCTAGTTTATGATCAAGAATCCCTCTTGCCAACTATGCTGAAACTTTCTTCCTTAAGGTTGATGCTACAGATCGAAGAATTAAATTATTCAGATGTTTCACAAAGGGTAAATGGACTACTAGCCTTGGAAGAACAAAGGATGTTTGCTTTGGATAATATAAAAGGAGACAACAAACTCTTAAGAAGTATTTCAACAAGAGTGTCAAGACTGTCAAGTTTAAGGTCAATGAAAAAGTTATGCTATGGGATTCAACTCACGTTGGTGGGGGAAGACATTCAAAATTTCAGAAATTATGGCTGGGTCCTTTCAAGATCATTTTTTTCTTATGTACAAATTATTACATTTTGATGCAGGAGCATCGTAAAGTAGTCAAGCGAGTGTGAAAGGGAAGACAACTGGAAGGCCACCAATGCACGTTTTGAATTTTTTTTTTTTTTGAAACATTAATGTAATGGTTAAAGGGAAGCGTACTTACATATTGTAAACAGATCTTGAGCGATTGCTCTTATCTGTAAAACATTAAGGCATATATGCATAGTAAATGAAAGTAGATAGGTTTGAATGGAGATTAGACAGTTTAGGAGCATAGGAGGGAAAACCGACTATAGACACCCTCACCTTTGTATCATTGTAACATTAGAGAGCATTGTTGTATCATAAGCATAGAAAGATAACAAAGAGATGTAGAGAAGAACCCATGTACAAAAGCTTTGAATTTAATATATGAAGCTTTTGAGCAGACTCATGGTGTTATGATGTTCTTTGTGTATACATACTAAATGGTATGCTTATGGTTGTTCATTCTCTCTGTTATGCATTTGCTTTAATATTGTTTGAATGTATGATTTCATATTGAATATTGAAGTCAGAGAGGGAGAGAGAATAAGTTTCAATTGTTTCTCTTCCTGAGTGAGAGAATTTCTTGCAAGAAATGTAGTGAAATCGTCCACAAGGAGTGCATTGACGAAGTTTCATATCTTATCTCTGAAAGCTCAAGAGGGATACCGTTGTTCTCATTCCCGGAGAAGTGTAGGTGAAGCATAGAAGCCGTGCAAGGTGTGCGTAGGCTGGTTGAAAGCTCAGAACTTATCAACCAAGGGGTGAATTGAAGGAATGTTGTTGCAGGAGGGTGCACAGAGTCGAGAATTCAAATACTTAAAAATATTTGAGGGATTTCCGCAAGGAGTGCATGCAGAAGTCTTTTCGAAGACTCGAAATTGTGAAGAAAACTCAAAAGGGGTAGCATCATTGAAGTGTTCAAAGGAGGACAAGGTCGAACTACTTCGAGCGGAGTCAAGGGTCGAAGAAATCTAGCAGAAGTTAATTTCCAGTGGAAGAACCTTGGTTTATTTTGCAGGAGTTATCAAGGAGCAACGAGCGATCGAAATTCTCTTAGGGGAATTCACGAAATCACGAAGACCGTAGGATCCAGGGAAGTTGTAGGGGGGTTAGAGGCAGGAAATCTTTCCACTCTTGGATCCATAATCAATGTGGATCGTTGATCGTGCTTTACATAAGCTGTCAGATGATTTTGGCATTTCGGGGATCCTAACGATGAGTAGTTGAGCGCAGTGAACCAGAAATCCCGAAGTCATGAGTCGCGATAGGAATTGGATTGGAGTTTTGGGATTTTGGCACTTCGGGTGTCAGGAAACATAGAAGGCAGCGTTTTGGGAGTGAAAGTCCCAAAATCTAGGAAGAGTGACAGGTGGCGTACTTGTCACCAGGTGGAGTCAAACTTTGTTGACCGTTTCGAGGTTCAGAGGTCAAAGGACTGGGAGCCTTGCATCAGGATTCGCGAAATCGTGAAGTCCGAAACCCCGATGAAGTGAGAAGTCCATTGGGAAACCAACCTTTGCTGAGTGCGTCGGAGTTCATCAATTCGGGTTTCAGAGGTTATAGAGATAGGAACCCTTAACAATAGGGATCGCGAAATCGCGAAATTCGAAGTCCCGAATTAGCGAAGGGCACGATCCTATTTCGGGTCAACAGATCTGGGTTGATGCTTCTAGTTTAATGGTGTGGAGAAGACTCATAAGGAATTGTGGATACACTATTGTGTGTGAAAGGTATTTCTCGAGGGGAAACCAAAGAGTTAATTAGACTCAAAGGGAAGATTTAGAGTGATCCTGCACGGACCTCGACTTGAGGGTTTGGGGGTCTGTGTCAGCATGGTATCAGAGCRTAGAACAATTTCTTTTCTTTCTGTAGCAGGGGAAAGGAGGAACATTTTCAGCCATGCTACCAAGAAGAAGAGATAGACCAATGCCTGATCCAGCAGTTGAAAGGGAAATGCGCGAACTATGTGCCAGGCTTGATGCCATGGAGATAGAACAGAGGTGCACAGTCGACACTGGGGATATCAGTGAGGTTGATAGTGAAAATGAAGCTAGACACAAAGGAGAAGAAGTTGCAGTCAAAGATGCTGCGAATGAATGCCTATTCAGGGTTGTTGTTAGGATAGGTGCCAAAGAAAAAATGGACATTCCAGTATATGAAGGAAACCTAGATGTTGAAGAGCTTCTAGACTGGATTAGGGCTCTGGATAAGTACTTCGACTATGAGGATGTCGAGGAAGACAAAAAAGTTAAACATGCTGTCACAAGACTTAAAGGACATGCAACACTATGGTGGGATGAACTATAGGCTAATAGACGCTACAAGGGCAAGCAGAAAATCAAAAGTTGGGATAGAATGGTTGCAAAGRTGAAAGCCAAATTCATCCCCAAGGATTATCAAATCACTCTATTTCAAAGAATGTATAATTTGAGACAGAAGTTGATGTCAGTGAAAGAATACACTGAGGAGTTCTACAAGATAAACATTAGAGCAGGTCATCAGGAAAGTGATGATGAAAAGGTGGCTAGATACATGAATGGTCTATGGTATGACATTCAATATGAGATGATCATGATGATCATTCAAAATGTAGAAGATGCTTATCAGATGGCTCTGAAAGCTGAAGAGAAGCTGAGCTGAAAGCAATGTCAAAGAGGCCAAGGAAGAAGTCAAGCTAGAGGCAAAGTAGTTTCCCAAGACAGAACTCAGAGACCTCAAGAAGAGGGGAAGAAACCTCAAACTCAGCCTGAGAGAGGAGGAAGCTCACAGATAGGTAAGTATGCCGATAGAAACACTTTTCCTAAAGCTAGAGGAAGAGGAAGAAGCTGAAGAGGTGAAGTGAATTGTTTTGTCTGTGGGAAAAACAGACATAAATATTATGAGTGTCCAGACATGAAGAAAGAAGGTGGTGAAACTCACATTGCTGAAGCACAAGGATGGAATGTTGAGGCAGAAGATGTTGAGGGCGAAAGATCCTTGATGATGAGGAAAGTTCTCTTGAAGCCAAAGAAAGAGGCAGAGAACCTATTCCAAAGGAACAGTCTGTTTTAGACTGCTTGCAAAATAAAAGATAGGGTATGCAAGGTCATCGTGGACAGTGGTAGCACATATAATCTCGTTTCTATAGAGATGGTAGAAAATATGGAGCTGGAGACTATTGAACATCCAAGCCCATACAGAGTTTCGTGGCTACAAAAAGGACATCAGGTAAATGTCACTAAACAATGTTTAGTTGAATTTAAAATAGGAGGATATAAGCATGAAATACTATGTGATGTCATTCCCATGGATGTTTGTCATCTATTGCTGGGTAGACCGTGGCAATACGATAGAAATGTGGTTCATGATGGGAGAAAGAACACATACACCCTAGAGAAGAATGGGAGGACACACATGTTGTTGTCGATTAAGGATAAAGAAGTGAAACCAGAGGTAAGAAACAATATACTTCTCATGAGTGGGAAGGAACTTCTTAAGGAGGTTAAGAAGAAGGAAGATACACAATTTATTGTGGTCAAGAAGCCTAGAATTGTTTTAACCAGTATAAGAGTGGATCATTTACCAGAGGAAATATAGGAGTTACTGGAAGAATTCGTTGATATACTAGTGGACGAACTACCTCGTTCGTTGCCACCGATCAGGAGTATAAGTCATCACATTGATCTTATAACTGGAGATAGTTTACCAAACAAAGCATCGTATAGATTGACGTCGTAGGAGAATGAAGAAGTCAAAAGGCAAGTCCAAGACTTAATGGACAAAGGGTTGATTCGAGAGAGCTTGAGTCCATGCGTTGTTCCAATAGTGCTCAGCCCAAAGAAATATGGAGGCTGGAGGATGTGTACAGACTCAAGAGTGATCAATAAGATCACCATCAGATACAGATTTCCATTGCCAAGGATGGACAATTTGATGGATTGCTTGAGTGGAGCAAGATTTTTTTCAAAGATTGATTTGAAAAGAAGATATCATCAAATTCGTATGAGAGAAGGTGATGAATGGAAGACAACATTCAAGACGAATGAAGGGTTGTATGAATGGTTTGTTATGCCATTTGGTTTAACAAATACACCTAGTACTTTCAAGATATTCATGAATGAAGTCCTGGAGGATTTCATAGGAAAATTCATCATTGTATATCTTGATGATATATTGATTTTTAGCAAAATAGAAGCAGAACACTTGAAGCATTTAGCTACATTGATAAGGAGATTGTAGCAAGAGAAATTGCTGATAAACATGAAGAAATCAACATTTATGAGGACATCATCGAAGAAGGTGAATGCAATCAAGAATTGGCCATCATCGAAAAGTGTATTTGAAGTTCGAAGCTTCCATGGTTTAGCTAGTTTCTACAGGAAATTCATCCGAAATTTTAGTGGAATTAGCGCACCGATGATGGATACGGTGAAGAAAAGACACAAATCTTTTCATTGGACAGAGGAAGCAGAGAAGATTTTCAACTTGCTAAAGAATAATATCACAGAGCAGCCAATTTTGGTTTTGCCTAATTTCAGTAAGACATTTCAGGTCAAGTGTGACGCGAGTAGATTTGCAATAGGAGCGGTCTTGAGCCAAGATGATAGGCCGATTGCATACTTCAGCGAGAAGTTGAATGAAGCGAAGGTCAAATACTCAACATATGACAAGGAATTTTATGCAGTCATATAAGCACTGAAGAAATGGAGACATTACTTGTTTCCTAAAGAGTTTGTTTTGTATAGTGATAATCATGCTTTACAATTCGTGACTCAACAAGACAAGTTGAACCAAAAGCATGCAAAATGGGTTGAATTCATGCATAATTTTGCTTTTGTAACTACGCATATTTATGGAACTACTAACAAAGTTGTTGATGCTTTTAGCAGGAAATGTTTGCTTATGCAGGAATTCAGAGTCAAAACTTTGGGTTTTGATAACCTCAAAGAAATGTACAGAGATGATCCAGATTTTAAAGATGCATATGAGACATATGAGAATCCAATTCTCAGGGACAAAAGCTAGTGGACCAAATATATGATCCAGGATGGATTGTTATTCAAGGGCAATCAACTATGTATTCCAAAATGCTCCATGAGGGAGAATCTATTGAAAGAAAAACATAGTGGAAGATTGGTCGGACACTTCGGTTATGACAAGACGTTCTCAAAATTGAATGGCTCATATTTTTGGCCAGGAATGAGGATAGATGTTTAGAAATTTGTGGAGATATGCAGAATTTGTCAGTACACAAAAGGGAAAAGACATATTACAGGGTTGTATCAACCATTACCCATACCAGAACGGTCGTGGGATGCAGTGAGCATGGATTTTATATTGGGGTTGCCAAGAATGCAAAGAGGATTTGATTCAATCTTTGTGGTGGTAGACAAATTTTTAAAGATGGCACATTTTATACCATGCTAGAAAACCAGTGATGCAACACACATTGCGAACCTGTTTTTCAAAGAGGTCGTTTGGATTCACGGCTTTCCAAGGAGTATTGTTTTGGATAGAGATGCCAACTTCATGGGAAATTTCTAGAGGACTTTATGGAAAAAGTTGGGGACAAGTTTGTCATTTAGCTCAACGTATCATCCTCAAATGGATGGGCAGACATAAGTTGTGAACAGAAGCTTGGGGGATTTGCTGAGGAGCCTAGTGATTGAACAACACAGTCAATGGGATCATATTTTTCCACGGGCAGAATTTTCTTATAATGATTCGATCAATAGAAGCACAGGGTAGAGTCCATTCCAAATTGTATATGGAATGTAGCCAAGGGGAGTTTCTAAATTGAAAGATTCAGAACAGAATGAATTCAGGAGTGCTAGTGCATAGGACTTTGCAGAAGCAATGAAAGAGCTTCACACCTGAATTAAGGAGCGATTGCAGAGTTCAATCCAAGAGTATAAGCGCAGAGCAGATCAACACGGGCGAGAACTTCAATTTGAAGTTGGTGATCTGATTCTTGCACATCTGAGAAAAGAAAGGTTCTCAAGGGGAACATATAACAAAATGAAAATGAAGAATATTGGACCATGCAATATTGTAAAGAAATTTGGGGCAAATGCATATGAGATCGAATTACCCAATGGGATCAGAATTTCACCAATATTCAACATCTCAGATTTATACCCTTACAGAGCTGAAGAAGCAGGAGCAGACAGTGAACAGACAGAGGTCCAGTGGACAAAACAAATGCCTATAGCTCAAAATCCACAGATGGAAAGTATACTTGACAAGATAATCAACAAGAGGACCGAGAGAAAAGAGTATTTTGAATACTTGGTCAAATGAAAGGGACATCCAGTTGAAGATGTCAGTTGGGAAGATGAAGAAGAAATTCAAAAGCATGGACAGACCGTGCAAGATCTCATGAACAAGAGTTCATGAAACTTTTCAAGCGAGGGAGTATGATGCATGAGCATCGTAAAGTAGTCAAGCGAGCGTGAAGGGGAAGACAACTGGAAGGTCACCAGTGCACATTTTGAAATATTTTTTTTTCTGAAACATTAATGTAATGGTTAAAGGGAAGCGTACTTACATATTGTAAACAGATATTGAGCGATTTCTCTCATCTATAAAACATTAAGGCATTTATGCATAGTAAATGAAAGTAGGTAGGTTTGAATGAAGATTAGATAGTTTAGGAGTATAGGAGGGAAAACCGACTATAGACACCCTCACCTTTGTATCATTGTAACATTAGAGAGCATTGTTGTATCATAAGCATAGAAAGATAACAAAGAGTTGCAGAGAAGAACCCATGTACAAAAGCTTTGAATTTAATATATGAAACTTTCGAGCAGACTCATGGTGTTATGATGTTCTCTGTGTATACATACTAAATGGTATGCTTATGGTTGTTCATTCTCTCTGTTATGCATTTGCTTTAATATTGTGTGAATGTATGATTTCATGTTGAATGTTGAAGTCAGAGAGAGAGAGAGAATGAGTTTCAATTGTTTCTCTTCCCGAGTGAGAGAAGTTCCTGCAAAAAGTGCAATGAAATCGACTACAAGGAGTGTGTTGACGAAGGTTCAAAGTTTATCTCTGAAAGATCAGGAGGGATATAGTTGTTCTCATTCTCGGAGAAGTGCAAGTGAAGCACAAAAGCCGTGCAAGGTGTGCGTAGGCTGGTTGAAAGCTCAGAACTTATCAACCAAGGGGTGAATTGAAGGACTATTGTTGCAGGAGGGTGCACAGAGTTGAGAATTCAAATACTTAAAAGAATTTTAGGGATTGCCACAAGGAGTGCGTGCAGAAGTCTTTTCGAAGACTCAAAATTGTGAAGAAAACTCAGAAGGGGTAGCGTCGTTGAAGTGTTCAAAGGAGGAAAAGGTTGAACTACTTCGAGGGGAGTCAAGGGTGGAAGACATCTAGAAGAAGTTAAGTTCCAGTGGAAGAACCTTGGCTTATTCCGCAAGAATTATCAAGGAGCAACGAGTGGTCGCAATTCTCTGTGGGGAATTCATGAAATCACGAAGACCGTAGGATCCAGGGAAGTTGCAGGGTGGTTAGAGGTAGGCAAGATTTCCACTCTAGGATCCAGAATCAACGTGGACCGTTGATCGTGCTTTACACAATCCATCAGATCATTTTGGCATTTCATGGATCCTAACGATGAGGAGTTGAGCACAGTGAACCGAAAATCTCGAAGTCGTGAGGCACGAAAGGAATTGGATTGGAGTTTTGGGATTTTGGCACTTCGGGTGTCAGGAAATAGAGAAGGCAACGTTATGGGAGTGAAAGTCCCGAAATCCAGGAAGAGTGATAGGTCGTGTACTTGTCGCCAAGTGGAGTCAAACTTTGTTGACCGTTTCGGGGTTCGGAGGTCAAAGGACTAGGAGCCTTGCATCTAGATTCGCGAAATCGCGAAGTCTGAAACTCCAATGAACTGAGAAGTCCATTGGGAAACCAACCTTTGCTAAGTGCGTCGGAGTTCGGCGATTCGGGTTTCGGAGGTTATAGAGATAGGAGCCCTTGACAACAGGGATCAGGAAATCGCGAAACCCGAAGTCCCGAATTAGCGAAGGGCACGATCCTATTTTGGGTCAGGAGATCTGGGTTGATGCTTCGTGTTTGATCGTGTGAGAACACTCATAAGGACCTGTGGATACGCTGTTGTGAAAGGTATTTCCCGAAGGGAAACCAAAGAGTCAATTAGACTCAAAGGGAAGATTTAGAGCGATCCTACGTGGACCTCGACCCGAGGGTTTGGGGTTCTGTGTCACATTCTAAAGGATTTACAGGAGCGATTGTTTTCCTACAGAACTAACGGTTCTCACTTAAAGAATTACGTGGAACCAACTTGAAAAGCACTAACATTGTCTGGATTTTTTGTATTTTAGTAGTATAGCTCTATTTTTAGTTTTTCTCTATTTTTCTTCTTACAATAGTTGTTTTCTATTTTCTGTTTTAATCTTTTTCTACTGCTTCTACTTTTCTATCACTTTATTTCTCCTATTTTAATTTTCTGCATTTTATTCTGTTAGATTTTTTGTTTTGACATCTTTTTTATTTCAGTCGAAAACAAGATGTTGGATCAATTTTGCCACAGTGACACTCCTGCAAAGCATTGTTAGTCAATAAAAATCAAGCTTACACAACTGTTATGATGTTTCCTCCGAAGTCACCCTTGAAATTGTTATATATTTCCACTGTTGTCTTATAAAGAATTGGTTATCTCTTGCTTCCTCTTTCCATTTCTTCATCCATTGAGATTTTAAGAGCAAGTCTAAAAGTTTTTTTCCTTGAAGTTAAGAGAAGATTCTGGTTGAATGATTATGCATACAGTGGTAGAACTCCTCATACTTAACACTTTTCATGAATTATTCCCAATTTCCCGATCATCTTTCCATTAAATCTGCTCACTTCCCCCTGTTGCATAATTATTCTGGTTATATCTTCTTGACCTGCTTTTCTTGGTCCGCGGAACCATAAGTTCTGAGTTCCAAAGCTGTTGAAAATAAATTTCCCTGTGGAGTCACCAGTTTGTTGACGATTAAAATTGCAACGAAGTTTTTCCCTCAAAGTGTTGCTCAGATTATGAAATGGATATTGGCTTAGATGTATTGGGTTGTGTTCTCCTTGAGTATGGAAACTGTGTGAAATTGTGATTTTGGGATGAAGTGTTGATGGCTTTCTCTACAAAAATGTTTGAAGTTACATTGTTATTGGTCACCCTGGTGTGTTAGCAGCCATAAGGGTTCTCTGTCGTCCTTGATAGTTTAGTTGAAGGGTTTTCGTTTGGTCTGGAGTGCTTGGTTGTATTCATGCATTTTATATTTCCATATCCAGTCTCAACTTTTATGGGGTTTAATTGGTTTGGGATGCTTGGTCACACTGTGAATTTTTTTGGGCATTGGGTTGTTCATGCTTTTATTGGTCATGCAATAGGTTATGTTTCTTCTTCTTGGATCCGCTTCTTATCGGCGTTGTTAGTTGGTTGGTTGGTTGGTTGAGAGAATCATGAGGGTTATACCCTGCGTGTGCTAAGTCATTAAAAATCCCAAATGGATCCTGGATCCTCTGCTCATAGCTCTCCTGTCATGGGATTCATCACCCTGGACACAAAGTAAATTGTGTCATTCTCTCTGTGTACACTGTTGGTCCCAGAGGTTTTCGCCATCGAGAAGAATCAACCTTAGTCTCTCTATGTTGGCCACAGGGCAAACCCTTAACTCCCGAGTCTGAGGGTTGACAGAGAAGACCGTTGTTGCCTATCGAGTTTACTATTGGTTTTTATGTATTGTTGATAGAACTAATTAACCGGATCCACCAAAGTGGATTTTATGAAAGTGGTGTTGGTTTAGCATCTAGTCACTGCAATTCTTATTATTGAGTGTATAAGCTCGACATGGTTAATTAGAATGAACTGTTAATTCAAATTGTCGCCTCCTTGTATTTATTGAATGGGTAACCTGGCACTATTTTTGCACTTAATACATTGGTATGAGTGGCATTATTATAGCATGACTCAGTGTTTACTGTAACTGTGTGTTATAATGGCATGATGATCATTGCAAATCAGGGTGTTTATGACAGTTCCATTCACTGTATAAGTATGATATCCAAATGCGTCGTTAGGGATGAGCCTGATTTTTCTCGGTATGGTTGGATTGAAGTTTGATTGATTTATGCAATTTTGTTGCTATCTCCTTGTGTTGATTGTTAAGTCAACACGATAGGATGATTTAATAATACCGTGTCTGTGTGTTTAAAATTGTCAGAAGAGAATGTCACATCGTGATGTTTATGGTTTGGCTACCCACTATGTATGCTATGGATATTTTTTTGGGTTACGCACTCAAAAATAATCACAAGAGTTTTTTATGGCTTTGTTGCAATTCGATTATTGTATTATGAGGTAGGGTATGATGTTGTTGCCTTGTGTTAGATGGATAGCCTAGTATTTTGAATGTGTATATTCTAAGGAAATTTGGGCTTGTACAACCAAAAAAATGAAATTGTGTTTTGACGAATGGTTGTTTACTTCACATCAAAGTATGAGTCGGAGTGATGATTGATTATGAACGTGTTTAATTGGCAAGCCAAGATCTTTGAAAGATGAATTTGAATCCTGGTGTTGACTGTCCATTATGTATGTGATTTAATTATTAAATGAATTAAGAGACATAATCAAGCATGTTTTTTTATGTCTACAGTTGATGATTGAATGGTTGGAAGTAGTTGATGAGAAGAGTAGGAGAAATTGACTGTGTATTCATTTGGGAAATTGCCCAAATGTTAATGAATAAAAACAGAGTTCCCTTACAGTTTGTTGTAGAATACATACTTTCCTTATTTAATGACACTTTGTTAAATATTTGATTATGCACAGTGGACTAGTTAATGAACAAAGTTGTTTGACTATGCACAATGGTTGTTAGTTGGGTCACAATGGTTATTCGGTCGGTGTATTTCCTTGGACAGAATGATTATATGGATTACTTAATTGATTTTATGGATAGTATCCACTCTCTTTCCTCACCATTATTTATCTTTCCGCTAATTACAACCCCCTCGCATTCCCATATTCATTTTTCACTCCCTGTTCTAAAATTGATTACAGTCAGGAGAATTTTTGTGTTGAAGCAATGTCTTGGTTGGATTACAATGTTGTTTTATTTGGTTTGCATCACAATTGATTGTTGTTTTTGTTGAGCATTAACCTTGCTTTTTCTCCCCCCTCATTATATCATGTTTCACTCAATACAAACCCCTCGCATGTCTCAGAACCCCTTGTTCACCCCATACTCGTCGACAAATAGTTTAACAATTGGTATGGATTGGATTGCATGAGTCTGATATGTTGCTGAGCTAAAATCTATTTCATATTTTTAAAAGAATTTTCATGTATGGTTATTTAAAATATTACTTGCTAATTAATCACGCATACAGGGATGAGATATTCAAATAAAAGGTTGAAAACAAAGGCCTATTACACCTATGTCAAAGAGAAGGATGCTACTGCCCCTTCCACATCTTCAGATAATTCTGGAATATCCGTGTCCTCCCACTTGCATTGTAAGGACAATTGTTCTCATATGATCAACAAGATGAGTCTTAAGGATTCCACACAACCTAAGGAAGGTTCAAAAGGACTAAAAGATGATAGCGTCAGCAAGGGAAATATTGCCTCACAAACTGGGAAATATGGATTTTGAGTTTTTATTTTATCTATTGTTGATGACAGTTGACTTTAGGAATCTTTGGACAACATGTTTTATTTTGGATATATGAGTCATGTTTTTTGAAAATAATCTCAAAAATCATAAGCTAAATTGTCAAATGTGAATATGTTGATGGGGAGTCACAAGGAGGTGTGTTTTGATTAACTAACTAGTTATGTTATGATTGTTATGAGCTAAAGGGAGTCACAAGGGGTCCCACCTACTAGTTATTATTTATTTATAACCCTTATTATGATTATTACTTGTCCCCCTAACAAAAATTCGGTTGAGTCTTTTAATTAACTTAACTAATGAGTTGTTTCAACTACTTCAACCAATTCTAATTGTTTAAAAGCAAAAAGAAAGGGAGGAACATGAAAAAGGATAGAAGCAGAAGCATACTAAGGTTTGTTCTTTGAGTTTATGTTGAGATAGTTCAGTTTTCAGTCATTAATTATTCATCACAAGCCTAATTATCTTTTATGATAGCAAGGTCTTATTGTAGACAACAATATTTAGGGATGAATCACATTATTCAAACACTTATTTTTCAGAGGTGTTGATCGATCTTTGATAGTCTGTGTAGACTTGTTTGTTTGCAAATTTTTTTTCATGACTAATAAAGGCTATTGTTTAGAATCGAGTGGGAAGCAATATGTGGCAATATGATCCATATTTTAGAGTTCATTTTTGGTTTTCTATCAGAGGTCCTTTTGTATGTTCCATCGGGGATGTCTAAGTTTGAATTTGGTCCAAGATTTCTGTATGAGATTTTGTAAAGAAAATGACTCTTTGGTGAATTGGAATGAAATAAAGGATTGCTTTATGTCTCATCTGTCTTGATTATCATCTTGGTGTCTTTACTTCTATCTTTACATTTATTTCAGCAACTGTTATATTCAGAAAATTACATAAAAAGTAAATTTCCAACAAGCCTTTTGTTGATAAAAGGCTAGCCTAAGCACTTGTAATTAATACTTGTGAGTTAGGATGTTATTTTTGTTGGCTATAAACATAGGGTGATATTCCCATCTATTTTTCTTTATCCAAGCAGAATCTGAAAATGCTTGAGTAAGATCATTCCATATCTTTCCATCAACATTTATTTGGCGACCATACTGGGGAGATATTCGATATCTCTTTGGTTAATCTTTATACTTGATTTTCATTGATACATCTTTCTTTTTCTGATATTGATTCTTTCACTGTTTTTTTAATGATTGTTCCTGTTGCAAGGTAGCCCAATATTGAGCCCAAACTTCAAGATCAGACCAGCATTGCTTTGAATCTATTTAATACCATATTTGACACCACCAACACTCGTGTTGAGCTTAAATGTTCTTGGGAAGCAATTGAATGAGATATTAGTGCTCAAGAAAAATTGGAAGCTAGACGTAGAAAACCTAGAAATCAACAGTGACCCTTTTGTTTCTTCAAAGTTTTGGCCTTTATTTCATGTCCTTAGATTCTCCTGCTTTTAGAAGAAGAAGAGGCTTCTCACCTGAAATCAATCCTATTGCTGAAATAGAAAGAAGAAATGTTGTGTTGTCTACCCAACAAAGTGCTCTAAGGAGAAATTTATCTAATTCATCCAACTCTTCTTTCTTTCCCTCATATATCATCCACAAGATGGCATCTAGTGGTGGATATAGTGGCACTGGAAGTGCTTTGTCTTCTCAATATTCATCATCATCAGTGATTGGTAGCTTATATAGCCACCATATCCCTATCCAATCCACTAAAAACCCCACCAAAGTCATTAAAAAGTATGGGATTTTTCAATTCAAAGAAGATTCCACAACCACACCATGGCATGTGTCCTCTCCTCTTAACCTAGCACTTGCTACTCGTCCACTTCCGAAGTTTAAAGAGAACTTGCTTAAGTTTTCACGAAATAACGTTAGTACAAACAAACACCTAGTGGCTTCCAATGCTTGTCATAACATAGGGGCCAACGACAATGATACTTGCATGTGCTTATTCATCAATTCATTGGAAGGAAAGGTTGCGGCCGACTTATTTGATATTCCTCCTAAGATTATGTATACTTGGGAGGAGTTAATCTATTGGTTCTAATACACTTATGGGAAATCTAAAGGCCCCGCCGAGAAGTTAATGGAATACAAAAACGTAACCTATAAAGATGGTGAGACCATCAAGTCTTTCAACTTGTGTTTCACAAAATTATAAAATCAAATCCCCAAACTTATTTTCCCTCAGAAACAAGCCTATTTAATGCATTATTACAATGCATTTCCTTCCCCCTATCATCAAAGGCTTGAAGAAAAATCCATTTATAATATCAGTTTCACTTTGCATGCTTGTTCAAAGTATGAATAATAGCTTGAAAGAACCGGTCTTTCCCAGGGAGAATCGATTAGACAAACATACATGCCTACTCTCTTACAACTAGTACAAGATATGAACAACCGTATGATAGCATTTGAACAGAAGGGTAATTTCTCCCCTCTCACCTCTGGAGCTTCATCCTCTTCTACACCCCCCTTTACAAATCCGGTTGAAAACAATTTTCAACCTAAAGCTATCCTGCCTCGGAGTTGGTGTAAATTTTTTGAGGAACACTACAAAGAAACCACATGTGATTTAAAGAAGAGTGTCAAAGATAAGATCTTTGGTAAAATACCAGAAGCTACTATTGTTGTCGTAGATTTTGCAGAGCTAGAAGATGTCATGGTCATCAACACTAGGAACAAAGCCTATGCTCCCAAGGGAAAATTTGATTCTCCCCATAGTTCTTCTACCCCTAACTCATCCTCACCCGCTGCTACTCCCCAGGTTCCTAAATTTCTTGAGAGTCAAGGAATCATTCATCCTCCCCCCTCTTCCAAATACAATATCTTGAATTAGTTGGCCAACATCAAAGCAGATGCAACACTTCTAGACATGGTTGTCATCCCTGAACAACAGAGGCATCTGAAACAATTCATGAAAGGAAAATCTTTCGTTGGATCCAACCTCTCTGAAGAGGTAAACGAAGAGGACTCATCTGTAAATAAAGTAGGTGTACATAACCTTAGATACCCTTTAAAAAATCCCCCTTTTTATATTTCTGTAAATATTATGGATAAGATTGCCCATTTTTGCCTCATTGATGGCGGTTCGACCCAAGTGTGATGTCACAGATTATTATGGAAGAGCTAGGCTTGTCTTGTACAAATGAAAATGCTTGAAGTATGCTCACCTATAATAGTCTAAAAAAACCGACCATAGGTGAGATTAAAGATGTGACCTTAGTTTTGTGTGCCCACCTTGAAATAAGGACAACCCTTAGTATTCATGTAATTGATATGCCAGTAAGCAATTACTCAATCATCTTGGGAAGAGATTGGCAAGCCCTAACAGGTGGTTACCTCTCACTCGACGGAACACATTTGTCTATTTCTAGGGATGGTAAACCATTGTATTCCTTATAGAAGGAAGGATATCACCTTACATAGAGAGTGTCCCATAGCCTAATGTAAACTATATCGAAAAGGACCTAGGAGTGCAGTCCATATTTGCTAAGGAAGATAATATTCCTTTGTAACAAATTGATTTAGATGATGGTATGTGGCACATGCACTTTGATGGTTCATGCTCTAATGAAGGTAATAGAGCTGGTATTGTCTTGATTTCTCTTGTGGGAAAAATCCATAAATTTTCTTATAGATTGGAGTTTTCTTGCACAAACAATGTCATTGAATTTGAAGCTTTATTATTAGGCATTGAAAATGACTATAATCTTGGCTCTGGTCACCATTCAATTTTTGGGGATTCTAAGCTTGTTTTTAACCTTGTAGGTAAGATTTATTCTCCTAGCAACAAGTTGATGAAACAATACACCCAAAATTTTTGGGCACTTATCTCGAACCTATTATCTTTCAATATCACTCATGTAAAGAGGGAACTAAACTCAATGGCTAAGCGATTATCTAATTTTGCAACTTCTCCTACCCAACAACTTTTTCCACACAGACCAGATTGTACCTTCCAATCTCTATATCGTCCATATATCCCCGACAATATAGAGTCTTGGAAGGTCTTCCCTAATGATGAGAGAATTTGTGCTTTCATCCAAAATGAACCTATTGTTGTCCTTATACAAACTTTCAAACATGAGCTAAGTCATGATCACTTAGTGTGTCCTTGGAGGCACAACGCCTAGGTTCAAAGTCCACACTGTCACTTTGAATTGAACCTCTTCCGTCTAGGCTAACTCCTAGGGAAGCCAAGAGGGGTAGACCCTAGTTAATAGATGAGATTAAGAGTTTTAATTTTCTAGGAGTTGGTTTTAATTGGTTAAAAGGTCAAGGGGAATCTAGCCAATTATGTCAATCAACAAATGAAAGATGCAACTATCTAAGTATGAGAGTCAAACCTTTTCCTAGGGAAACTAAGACTAGTGCCTAAGATTGGGCAATGGGGAAAACTAAGTTAGCGGGATATTCGTTACATGATAATTACAAGTTACAAAATATTACAAAAAGATAGATACGATTAGATACAAAAGAATATCTAAGATATACAGATTAAGACTAGATACAAAATATTAACAAGTGCTTGAAATGTGCAGGAAAGAAGATATTCAAAGATGAACAACCATCAACACATCAAGCCAAGCATGCTCACAACA